>VYZT01008093.1:0-32376 GCA_013400735.1 Pomatostomus ruficeps | reverse complement strand
GCTGGAGTCTCACTTGGGGGGGTAATTAGAATGGGGGACAGTTCCCTCATTTGTTCAGTTTCTCATTGGGGATTTTAGGTGGATCTGCTCATTTGTGAGCTCCATCCAATTGTATCCGCGTTGTACCCAGGGGGTGCTGCTCGGCTGTTCCCACCTGGGCCGAGTTGTGCCCCTGGGATCCCATTCAAACCAAGGGAATGCCCTTTGCCCTGCACTGCTGGGGCTGCCTCGGATTTTTACCAGCCCTTAAGGCATCAAAGGGTTCTGCCTGGGCTGGCAGGAGGAGGTGCTGTGGTGTCCCCAGGGCACAGGAGTGTGCCCCAGAGGAGAGCCCTGCTGGCTAGGAGGGAAGCTTTGCGGGAAGGATCCAGGATCAGGCGTTTCTGGGCACACAGCAATTCACAGAATCTCTCTGGATCTGCTCTCTGGGACCCAACTTTTGCCTTGTGAGCCTGTGGTGTGTTTAACTCTGTACCATGTAGGTACTTGATGGATTAATATTCAGGACACAGTAGACGAGAGAAACTGGCTGGGGGGATGTCACACACAATCTGTTCTTTCAGAATTCTTCTCTGTTTTGAAGCTAGATTCACCAATTCTGTAGATGGGAAGGAAAAAAAAAAATTACAGGCTTACTCTGATTTTTAAATTTTTTATTCTCCCCTCCCGGACTTCATTTGCCTGAGGGCCAGTTCTGCCCTTTAATTATTTAAGAACTGGGTTTTGTTTACAGTTTGTAATAAAACTGATAAAAGATTAACAAGGTGCTTGTGAATCATTTTAAGCAAATTAACGCTTTGAAAGACTTACAACTGCAAATATTTGAAAATTGTATAGCAGAAAAAGAAGAACAGATTAGAGCAGATAATCAAGTTATTGGATTTGTTTGGGAGAAAAAAAATAATCTTGTTTGCAATCAGATGTGAGAGCAGCATTGTCTGCTCTGTGAAATATTTATGTGTGCTTTTAGCAAATTTGAAGACACTGGTTGTATGAAACAGCACCAGGCCTGTTAAAATCCTGTTCTGTTACAATGTGGGATAGGTGCAGGGACAGAGCCTGTGGTGGAGAGGGAATTCTGAGTGGAATTGTGTGTCCAAGTGGAATTGTGTGTGACCTTAGCAGCCAGGCTGTGCTGGAGCATGTGTGCCTTATGCTGCTTTTGGGGACTCTGGTGACTCTTCCCTAGAACAATCCTAATGAAATGATGGACTCTGAGCTGCTTTCCATGCAAGAGTGAAATTAGGGAGGTTCTAACTCCATTTCTAGGCAAAGATTTTGGGGTTATAATGGATATTTCCATCAAAACGGCAGCACATTGCTCAGTAGTGGTATAAAGGACTGACCAACTAAAGATAAGGAGTGTCCTGAGGATGGAACAGGGAACATTGCTATGGTGGAACAGAAATTCCTGATTTACCTGGGTCATGGACATGTGCTGCTCTCATCATTCCCTCTCCGAGGACTTGCAGACACCGAGGGCTCGGGAAGAACTGCGAGGCTGTTGAGAGGTCTGGGACTGCCTCTGTGTGAGGAGGAGCTGAATGGATTAGAGCCCCTCAGCTGGGTGGATAATTAAGGGAGATGTGACAGGTCTGTGACATCAGGCAGGACACCAGGAGGATGGGAGCTGGATGGGATGGGAGGATAAGAATTCATTACCTGGTGACACAGGCACGTGGAGATACCAAAGGAAGTTGGTAAGAGCCCAGCTGAAGGAGATCAGAAGCACGTGGTTCTTTGGGAAGGTGCTGGCCAGTGCAACTGGGTGTTGTTGAGGAAACTGTTGATGCTAAATGTTTACATCACTTGTGGGAAAGTGAACTAATTAATGGAAAACAAATCAATGGATTGGCACTGAACAGCTGGAAACCCTGTCAGGAGCTCAGTGAGCTGGGAGTGACTGGAGGTGGAGGCAAGGGGGAAAGCTGCAGGCATATAAATAGAGACAGGAGTATTATGTGTACTTACCCTATTTTTATTCTCTTCCTTTGGACTCCCATTTATGGCCCTGTTGGAAAGGGGATGCTGAGCAAGCTGAGCCTTTGATCTGGCCCAGTGCAGCCGTTCCCTGTGCTGGGGGCACTGGGGCAGCTCCTTCCGAGCAATCTTGTCTCACGTGGTGCCTGCTGTACAGAACGGATGTTCCTCCACTCCCACCCAGCTCTGCAGCTTTGGGTTTGGCTGTGGTTGTCACCTTCAAAGCCATGTCACACAGGGATTACAGCAGGGTATTAATTAGCTGGGTTCCTAATTTTTACTGAAAGTGCTCTGGGTCTGGGAAGGAGAATCTCACATCGCCTCTTCTCTGTGCTTCATTTTCCCCACCCATAAAATGGGTGTGAAGGCACGTATGTTATCAGGAGTGTTATCCATGCTGCATTTTGGAAAGAATTAAAAATGCACTTCTCTGAAACTATTGCACAAGGCACAGAGCCAGAAGAAGGCAAACAGCTTTTCCATTGCAGTGTTCCCAGAAAAGTTGGAAGATGGGTGAATTAGTGCATTGCAAAGCTCTTCAGCACCCCAGTGAGAAATCAGGACAAAGCTTAAAGCCTAAATTACACTCACAATTGAATGAGGTGACAGGAAGCTTCTGGGGCAGACGAGGAGAGTTGGAGTCTAATTAAATAGAGTAATTTTATTCCTGTGGGGATGAGCTGTGAAAGCCAACACGGTAACACAGCAGGTTCAAAGGTCTGTGTGTAGGGCCTAATCTGCTTAAAAGATGGGATTGAATTTCCCTGCCTGTATCACAAACTTGAGTTCGGTAACTAAATAGTTCTTTTCTTGAGCATCCAAATATAAACTGTGAAAGAAGGCAGAGGAGCTTAAAGGAGGGGAATTAAGCTGTGCCCATGCACAAATGCTGCCCATAGCCCAGTGATAATCATGGAAATATTCTGAAAGCTCTGTAGCTGGTGTTATTTCACCCCCTTTTCAGCTGTGTGGCTTTGATGGCAGCTCTGACACACCTTGTTAAAGTTACGCTTCAAGGCAAACATCATCCGTAGGTCTCAGCAATGGTTTAAATGTCTCCTTTTGCCTTCCCCTGTGCTGATGTTTCTGCTTTGCTCTGCGTGTTTGGAAATGAATCCTGAGCAGTGAGAGCTGGCAGGGCAGGGCAGTGGGTCCCCACCCAGGGGTGCATGTGGTGCACGTGGGCAGCATTGCTCTGTGGCTTTATTCCAGCAGGGTTTGGAGCTTCCAGAGTTCTACAGAACCCAGATGTTAGAGATGGACAGACAGTGCTCTCATTGCCTTGTTCAGTGTTCTGTCCTTTCTGTGTTGTGATCAATCTTTGTCCAGCCCTCTTGAAACTTCGCCTGTGTTTGTTGTGCTCTCTGTGATTGTCAATGATCTCCTTTAAAAGCCCAGGATCCATTCCATCTGGTCCCAGGAACTTGGCAGCTTGCATTACAAGCAAGAGCTGACTTTTTTTTTTTTTTTTTCTGGGAGTGCTAGTTCAGAGAAGTCAATTCATGGCTAAAAAGATTAAATCCCTAAATCAGAAAAGCTGGAAAAAATATAACAATGGCAACTCTGCCAAGGAAGTGCTTCTTGTTGGATTAAAAAATCTTATGACAAGTTGAAAGAGAGAGATTTGGAAGGGTAATTCAATTCCGTTGTCAATCCAGGAGAGTTAAAGCTGAAACTGTGTTAGAATACATTAACAGCACTGCCTGGACAGGGAGAATCAGCGGCCTCTCAGAGACAGTTCTGTGCTGGTTTCCATTCTGCCTCTCTTGTGACCTGGTTTGGATTCCGTGACCTCGATGTCACTGAGGTACATCACCTGCTGTGTTCTGTGCTTCCATGTCCAGCTCCCCTCTGGAATGACGGCGTTGTGTGGCAGGAAGGACACAGGGAGAGGCAGTGGGATGCGAAGATGGAAGGAAGTCAATCGGGCTGGCAGGCTTGGAGAGAGGCACCCATACGGTGTGTGGGAGGTGTTGGGGACCCTCACAGGGCCATGCAGCTTCCCATCCCTCCTCAGGGGCTGGCAGCTCCATGCTGCTGCTCTCCCTGGTCAGGGCTCTCTGCCTGGTGGGAGGAGAGAGCTGCTGCTTTCTCCTGGGGATGGCCTGATAGTGTGTCAGGGCTTGGGGTGTGCTGATGTCATCCTTGTGTTCCTGGGGATCAGCTCAGGGTGTGCTGTCACCCTTGAGCTCCTGGGGATCAGCCTGGGGTGTGCTGATGTCCTCGAGCTCCTGGGGATCAGCTCTGGGTGTGCTAATGTCCTTGAGCTTCTGGGGATCAGCTCTGGGTGTGCTGATGTCTTCGTACTCTTAGGGATCAGCTCGGGGTGTGCTGTCACCCTCGTGCTCCTGGGGATCAGCTCTGGGTGTGCTGTCACCCTCGTACTCCTGGGGATTGTGGGAAGCCTGCAGGAAGGCAGCACTTTGTGCCAGCAAGAGTCCTTGCTGCTGTTCCTGCTCTGGCTGTGACCTCACAGCTTCCCAGACCTTTTTCCCCCCTTCCATGTAAAAAAGGGGAAACCAAAGAGAAGCCAAAATCATGTCCCTCCTTGGCTCAAGGTACAGATTGAAGTTTTGTCGTTCTGTCTTAAAAAACGGGCATGTTCAGTGCTTGAATATCACTGTGGTGTGTTCGTGAGAGAAACTGGAAGCACAAAATCCCACTTTTCTCCTCAGACAGACAGAAGATGATAGAGACAGATGTGAGTCCCTCCACTGTGCAAGGAGGGAGATTACTGAAAGAGGTGCTGCTTTTATCACCTCGTCACATCTGAAACCAATAGAAGATACAAATCTAAATCTCAAATCAAAAAAATACTAGATATACTGAAAAGTGTTCCAAAAAGTGCCCTGGCATAGTGCCCCACAGATTTTATACTGCATTCTTCTTGCCTTGTAGGTTTGTGTGGGGTCAGCGTGGTTTAACGTAAAAGTTCAGTCCTTTCAAAGACACCTCTGTTAAAACCACATCTCTCCTGGCCTTAGGCAGTGGACTGATTACATGGATAGCTCACACGAATATGAGAAATATTTAAAAATAATTAGTTATGGATGTTTGATGGGATTGTCTACCTTGGGAGGTACCAAAGTACAAGATTGCTGTAGGGTACCAGGTAGAGAGTGACCCCTGTGGGGTCCTGCACTGGAAAAGGGAGGGACAGTGAGAGCTGTTTTAAGAACTTTTGGGTTCAAAATCAGGGTAAACTTTCCCTTCTCATTCTGGGTAACTCAGATCCTTTCTCCTCTGACTTCAAGCATGTAAATATGTCTGAGTTGGGGATCTCATCTCCGTAGGGTCCCTGGGTCCAGGAGGACAGAAATGAGCCCACTCCAGGGCCTGAATGGCTTTTTGAGGGTTCTTGATTTTCCTGGATAGTGCAGCGGCTCAGGCAGTGAGGCCCTCCTTTAATTTAAACACACTTGTTTATAGGTAGGTGAAATTTGGCATATCTGTGTAAAAGAAATATTTTTAGTTTCTCCATCTCTAAAGGGGAATCAGGTTTGGAATGTTCGAGGTCCTGGGGTGCTCAGCTACTGTGGGGGCACAGATGGGCTCCTCAAATGCCTCCAACACAGGGAGGAAGTGTCTCCTCAAATATTCTGCGTGATCCTCGTTTGTGAGAATGAACAAGCACCTACAGATGTTCCCTGAGCATGAGTCTGGCAGCTTTTCACTTGCATATGTTGTTTTTACCCAAAGTAGCGCTTAGAGGACCCCAGGAAAGCCAGAGCCTGACTGCAGCCACACTTGGCCTGCCCTGAGAGCTTGGCACTGAAAGGGCCTTGCAGGACAAGGCTGTTCACTGAGCAAACACAAACCAGGGAGTCTCTCAGGGCTGGAAGTGGCTGCTGGAAGTGTGGTTTGCTGTCCAAACTGCGCAGTCAGGGGCGGAGGGGAGGCTGCTTTGCCAGCAGGGCACCCACGGAGCAGCAGGACGGGGCTTGGCACATCCTGCCCTCCCTCTGTGCGCCCAGGACGAGCAGTCATGGCACTGAGCAGAGTGGGGGACACTGGTGTGCAGAGCAGGGGACACTGGTGTGCAGGACATTTACATCTCTGGGACCAGAGGTATAAATGTACAAGCAAAGTGTGAGCTCTGAAGTCCAGCATATCCATTGCTGTCGCATTATTTCTTTCATTCTCTTCAAAAGTCCAAACAGAGCCTGTGTTTCCACAGCCATTTCTGTCCAAGAATGGAGTCCCTGTGGAACTGAGGCAGTGCTCAGTGCTGACCTGGGAAGAGCTCCCTGCACAGCTGCGGATTGATTTTTATCATGACCACAGTCCAAACTCAGAAGATTTGTGCAGAAGTGTCTTTGTGTGGGCACGTTGATGTATGTAGAGTAATACTTGTAGGTCTAAACATTGCATGTAGTGTTTAATGTCTCATTACATTAGCCATGCAAAACCTCTGGGTTTAGACAGACAGACAGAGGTACAGCATTGATTGGATCTCTCTGATTTTGATACAGTCTAATATTTTTCCTTTTTGGAATAATTCACTGAGATATATATATATATAAGAAAACAGCAATAGCCTTTAATTTCCTTCAGTAATCCCAACTAATCAGTGCAGGGAAAGCCAACGTGTCTGGCTGGAGATGCCCTGGTAGGAGCCTGTGCCACTCTGCCTCAGGAGCACTGCAAAGACTGGGAGACAAGCGAGCAGCCTGGGAATTCCATGGAAACCCTTGCTGATCTATGCTTCTGTTTTGTGACGGGAAAATTTTGGCATAATTCTACAGATCTTCTTAGTCTGGATTAGGATTTAGCTAAAATCAAAATTGTGGAGCAGCTTCCTGAGGATGTTTGCTTACAGGCAGATCCTTGCAGTTCACCAGACAGATGAAGGAGTTAAGCTTTAGGGGATCAGTGGGAAGCAGATGCCCAGATTCCTTACGTGATACTGAATATTACACCAAGCTGGTATTTGCATCTTTTGGAGCCTGACTGGAGATCTGGCGTGGGGTATTTCTCTGCAGCTCCTCTGGCTTCCCTGCAGAGGTGTCACCTCCAGTCTGGTTAATGAGCTGAGCCACGTTCACTTCCTGGGCCTTTCCGGAGTCTGCCCCCAACCGTGTCCTCATTTTCCACACCCAGCCGTGGCACAATCCCAGCCCAGTGCACTCTCGCAGTGTGGCACAGACAGAGGCAGCCAGGCAGCAGCAGCTCAATGCCACCGTCTGAGGATGAATTTTTAGGGGAAAAATAATGGTGTCTTATCCTGAAAGACCCTAATCTGTCACACAGCAAATCTATTTCTAACATGAAGTCAGTACCTCCTATAGCACATTAGAGCATCAGTTTAAAAGCTGAGGGACTTCCACGAGGAAACGTCACAGATTGAAGGCAAGGATGGGGTTCTGCCAGGGCACACAGGGCTGGGCCTGTTCACGGCAGAAAGAAACACAAAGGTGGTTGTGCTGTTATTTTTCCCCTCACTGGATCAACACTTTAGCAAACCCAGGAGCAGTCTGGAGCACAATGCCCTCTTCTCCTGCTGGAGATGGGAACATTCCTGCAGCTGGGGCCATGGGCTGGAGGTGCCCTGTGCCACCAGGAGGGCGGGAGCTCTGCCAGTGCGTCGGTGCTGCCTGGGCTTCCCTGGCACGAGCCTGACAAACAGATTTCCCTGCTGCAAAATGGCATTAAATTAAATAGGTATCAGCCTGCCACTCGGAGAGCTGAATGTCAGTGCTAATAAACCAGAGGCTCCATCTTTCCCAAAGGACCTTTGGAATCAATTGAAAGCTGCGTCCTCCATCCCCCTTTCCCAGCGGGGAAATGCTGCTCGTGTGCTGTGCCACTCTCTGTCCTCGAGTGAGGGACACCACCAGCACGCCGTGCTGATTGACAGCATTGCTCCCAGCACTGGGAGGAGAGGAAGTGACCTTAAACTCTGGGGTTATGGTTCTGTTTTGACTGTAAGAAAATACTCTTTTTTTTCCCCCTTTCCTTTTTAAAAAATTGCCCCGCCAGCCTGGCTTTCTATTCATCTCTATGGATTTTTTAAGGTCTTAACCCCTTCCTGCCCTGAGGTGAAATTAGATAAGCTTTGAAAGCAGTTCAGTGTCATTTGTTTAAAAAAAAAGAAAAAAGGAAAAAAAGAAGAGCTAGACTAAAGCAAGGAAGGTGACCTTGCAAAGTCGCCTGTAGAAAAAGATCTCTCTTATCATAAGCCTAAAGTAATTAGCTTTATTTTTGGTGTTGCCTTATATGAATTGTTCATGCATCTCAGCTGGCTGTGGAAATGCCCAGTGACAGCCTGAGTGTGCTTCCCAGGCCGCTTGGACACTGCTTCTCTTCCCGTGGAATGGGAGTTTCCTCATCCCATGGAACAGGAGTTTCCTCATCCCATGGAATGTTCACTGAGCACTCGCCCCCTCCTGCAGGGGACTGACTGCTGGTGCCCTCTCTGGTAAAGTCTCTGTGTCAGGGGGGATCCTGCATCACTGATCAGGAACTCAAGGCTACTAGGCAAGAATTAGTAATATTAGAAATTATTACTGTTACTATCAATGCAACAAAGTTTTCTTGCCCACTTCACTATTAAATGATGTTGAAGTGACTGTGTCACTTGGCATGTGGGCAGAAAGGACCCCTTGTCCCATTTCTGTTCCTTGCCCCATTTCTGCTCCGTTGTGTAGGCAGCTGAGAACCCCACACTGGCTGAGATGAGCATCAGTGGTATTGGCAAAGCCATTCCATGCACGTGGAAGTGTTTTCCCTGAGGAGCTGCCTGGAGTGGTGCAGCTCCTGCACAGGGGCCCAGGGAAGGGTGAGCAGAGGAGGCTGCATAGAAGTGACTCTGGTACCGTGTCTGTCGTGGGCTGCTTCTCTCTCCTTGGCTGCTGCTCTGTACTGCAGTCACTCCTCGGCTCTTGGGGCAGTGGATTTGCTTCCTCACCTCCCTGGAACCCTAACCCCAGCGCCCTGGGGACAGCTGATGTTCCATCCAGCACAGAGACCAGGCATCCTCCAGCCAGAGGTGCCTGACCATGTGCTGATGGACATTGTGAGGAATGCTGCCCCTGTCTGTCCCTTGGCTCTCAGTGATGCTGAAAAGCCCAAGGATGACTTGGCTGTTGGTCTCCTGTTACTAATGGCATAAATTCAGCAATTATTTTGAGCCACGGGGAAAAAGTAAATGCAGATATTGTTGTGCAGGCTTGGCCAAAGTACTTGGCTTTGGCGTGTAACCTATTTCTGGGTGTAATTACCTTCGCTGTTATCACTGGGGTTGTTAGGGCACAGCAGTAATCAGGTTTTGGCAGGACACAGGGCTTTGTGTCTGCAAACCCCGGGTCTAATCAGGAGGGAGGATCAAGCTGCAGCAGTGGCCACGCTGAGGCTGCTCCAGATCGATGGCAGGGGCAGTGTGCCCAAACCACAACAACAGCTCTGAGAGCTCTGAGCCTGAAATTCCCAGAGAATCAAGCATTGGAGAGGATACTGATGCAGTCTGGGGGCAAAAACATTCTCTGTGCTGTCAGTGGTGGGCAGGACGTGAGAGAATAGGTCAGTGTCTCAAATCCACCCTCGTGGCATCTGCTCCCCCGGCAGTGGCACTGCTGGTGCCAACAGAGGGAGGTCACGGGAGGCAGATGTGGGATAATCTCTTCTCCACCTTAAATCTTCTGCTTTAAACCCTGAGAACAAGCTTTAATAGCCTTCTTAATGGGTGCAGTTCATTGAATTCTGCTGGGATTAGGGCTTGTTCCATTTGGCTTGATTAGGTTCAGCAAGGAATTGGGAACGAACTTCAGAGCGACTCATTTTGAATCGGGAATGAGATCAGAGCTGACGCTGACATGTATTACTCTGAAATGCAAAAAATTAGTCATGTTTATTCCCTCAGCTGAGTGCACACACTTTGGGCTTCAGAGGATCACTCCATGGCTGTGGCTGCCAGTTCTGTACAGCTTCTCTGAAAAAGGATGTATGTTCTGGCCAGCACAGCAGGAGCAGAGGAATGTCTAAATGTGCATGTGAAACATCACTGCAGTCATTCCCCTGCTCAGGCTGACCTCCATGATCATTCCTGCCCCTTCCACTTATCTAAATACATCAACTGTAATTTCTTACGTACAACTTGTGTGGCCCAGTGTGTTGATTTTTTTTCCCCCTTTTCCTTCCTTAAAGTAAACTGAGGCCACTTCTGCCAGAGCATAATCTCTCCTGTAGTGCAGTGATTAAATGCGGGTAGTTGGAGGGCTAGGAAAGTGCTTCTCCCAGGAAAAGCATATTTTTGGAAGATCTGTCTTGATGAGTCACTAGGATTTGTGTACAGCGCTCTCTGGAAAGCTCAGATGTTTTGGGTGGATCAGAGCAGGTACCAGCTGTTCCCCTGGGATCAGCAGGATGAGCCTGAGTGTGTCAGGTTTACTGGTAAGGAGTGAATCCTTCTGCAGCCTCTCCCTTGCCTTCTTCAGACTTCCAAAAATGCCTGATCTGAATCAGCCTAGAGGGTTTCATTTTCCCTTTCCTTTGTTTGAAGTTGAAGCCCTGTGAAAATCCATTAGAAAAGATGCATTGTTGGATAGGGCCCGATAGCATCAGCTGCCAGTTTATCTTTCATGTCGCACAGTGGCTCCCGTTACTGCCCAGGGGCTGCTCCTTGGATTGTTCCCATCGTTTGGGTGGCTTTTGACCCAGCAGAGTCCTGATCTGGGCTCCTGCCTTCAATGAGCTCTCTGTTATCAGCTCCCCAGCCCTGGTGTACCTAGCAGAGCCTGGCACCGTGTCAAGCCTGTGGGCGTCCTTAAGATTCATCATTGATAGCTCACATGCTTTCTCCTCTCCAACGAAAACAAGCACTTTTTGTTTAAGTTCACTAATGTTTGGCAAAGAAATATAGTGGTAATTATACACCCAGCCTCCTCCTCCCCCTGCACCCCCAGTCCCAGTTTTATAAAGGCAGCTAGCACTGGAACTGAAATAAATGTCATGAATGAATAATAATTTCTTTCATTTACACAGTAATTAAACTTGTTGAATGCAGACTTTATGCTTTACTGCACAGTGTTTAATTTGAGTGGTAGATCCAGGCTTTTGTTAAATTCAGGAAGGGAAAAAATAAAACATCTACCTGACTATCAATGTGTTTTGTTACTCACACTCTGTGCTTGGGGTTTTTTTCCTACAGTGGTGCTGACAAAGGGGACAATGTCCTTTTCAGACCGTTGATTGCATCTTCACAAAGGTACTTTGTGGCCAAGGTCTCAGAAATGTGACAGAGATGTACCTCCAGTGCTTTATGGCTGTGGTGATTATTCAGCATTTCTGAAACCTTAGCTATGGGTATAGATACCCCATCTTAGCAATTTTACTTTCCATAGGATTTATTTTTTCTTTCTGTGCAAACTTCAAGTCCTTTAGGTGCAAATGTCCCCAAGAATTTGCCTCATCCCCTTCCTAACCAAAAGCAGGGCCACAATTGCAGCAATATTTATAGTTCTGTGTGCTTGGTGATGTCCTCATCCAGCTGGGCAGGCAAAGGAGGGGTTGGACAGTGGCAAGGATAACAAAGTTGGATGTTTTAGGCAGAGAAACAGTGCAGGTGGCAGAGGTCCAAGTTACCTGGCGTGCCCTTCCCCTGCAGGAGTGAAGTCAGGGATTTTTAGAAAGGAATGGGAAAAGAATTAATCTGCATGGGCTGAAGGGAATCTTGGGTGGCTTGAGGATGGGAACAGGGATAGTGTTGATGGGAAATGCTTTGGTTACTCTGAAGTGTGAGAATTTTATGAGGAAACGTTCAATCTTCACTCCAGGGAAGAACAAAGTGAGTCAAAGGAACCTCTGTGTCCCCTGGGGCCATTGGCCCAGGCTTCCCTGACACCTCAGGAGCTGCAAGGTTTTGGGCCGCAGGTCCAGAAGACCCTGAGCTGAGGGGCAGATGTCTGAGGGGTGTTCAGCCTGGGCCACCAGCTCATGTCTGGATTGTTCAAGTTTTGGGAATTGTGTGCCATTATTTTTTGAAACAGAAACTTATCACAGAGTTGTTCCCCTTTTCTATAAGTGTGTTGTTTCTGAGGTACCCAGAGTTTGTGCTTCTGGGCAGTTCCTTTTGCTGTTGTTGAGCTCCTAGGGCAAGTTGCATGTCTGAGTGCAGGAGCTTCAGCAGGGACAGGCACAGGGACTCCCTTGCACCGAAGTGGGAGCTGTGAAACACTTGGGAATTGTTCAGGCTGCAGAGCTGGGTTATGGATTTGATGGGGACGATTGCTCAGCCTTGCCAAGATGTTCTGAAGAAATGGCTGCTGCTGCTGCTCCAGAACATTCCCTGAGCAGGTGTCAGCAGCTCCCAGCAGCCACACTCAGGGGACACTGGAAGAAGAGAGGTGACAGTGAAGGACTGCAGGAGGTGCCTGTGCCGGTGCCTGGGGATGGGCACAGCAGCTTTGTGCCCAGGCCCTTCCAAAGGACTGCCTGGCAGAGGTGGAGGCAGCAGCACCTCCAGCTGTGGCTCCTGCCAGCCCTGCCCTTGCCCAGTCACTGTTCCAAGAGCCCTCTGGTGCCCTGGGAGGAGCAGGGACAGACACCATCAGTGCCAGTGTCCGGCTGAGGGTCGGACAGGGCTCCCAGGGCTTGGGACACTGCAGAGAAAACCATCCATGGCTGGGTGTGGTGGGTCCTGTGTGGGTTTGAGTCTCAAGGGTTTGAGCCCTTAAGGGCTGGTAAAAATCAGAGGCAGCCCCAGCAGTGCAGGGCAAAGGGCATTCCCTTGGTTTGAATGGGATCCCAGGGGCACAACTCAGCACAGGTGGGAACAGCCGAGCAGCACCCCCGGGTACAACGCAGATACAATTGGATGGAGCTCACAAATGAGCAGATCTACCTCAATTCCCCAATCAGGAACTGAACAAATGAGGGAACTGTCCCCCATTCTAATTACCCCCCCAAGTGAGACTCCAGCCGAGTTTAAAAAACATGTTCCAGAGAGGAGGCTCCGTGCAAGGCTGGAGCCTCTGGTTTGGAGACAGTCGGGATGTTTCGTCTGCTCCCCTCAGAGAAGCCCCAAGCTGAGCTCAATCTCAGCCTGCAAGGGTTATCCACATGTAGGGCTGAGGGACAAGGAGTGTTTGTGAAGGGTCCAAGGAAAGGGAAAGGGGATAGAAATGTATCAAAAGGGTATAAAAAGAAAAGACAAAAACCCCATCAGGCATCAGAGGCAGCTGTTACCCCAAAACTGCAACCACAGAAGAGTCTCAGGAGCTTCCCCAGAACGCTTCCCAAAAGTGAGACAAAGTGTTTTAATTGTCCTTCTTCCAAGGATTATTTTCCCCCTTTTCTGCTCTCAGTGGGCTGACATCTACAAATGTGTGTTGCTAACTTCATTTTCTTCCTTACCGAGGGAACAAGAGGTACTTGGGCTGTTTTGTTTATAGCTGTGCTCTCAGCTGGCTGCATGTCTGGAGATGAAGGTGACAGCTTGAGATTTGTGAGCCTAATTGGCATACAAAAAAATTAATCCTCTGGGAAATGAGTTATTTGCAATTATCTGTAGATTTGGCTTTATTTCATGGAGACAAATATAGTTGCTTGGTGACTTAATTACAACATTTTTTTAAGATTATGAGATTTTAAAAAGGATATCATTATTAACAAGATCTTGAGACTATATTTGGTGATTCCATAATTACAACTATGGCCATATTTGTTAGCTCAGAAAATAATACGTGGAAGCTTTTAATTAAAATAATGAGATCTGTTCTTGCAGATAGGCTTTCAAGTACCACCCTTGGATAACAGGACCCTTTATTGTTCAATACAATCTAAAACAAGCTGTACTGTGCTGGGAGGGTGTCACAACTCAGGCTGAGACAGATCAGCATTAAAATATTCTTTGGCTGCTGGTTAAGAGGATGAGCACAAACTGGGTAAAGCAGCTAATTGTCCACAGCTCCACTGAGCTCTGCTTGCCAAGGCAGGTTTCTCAGAGCCCTGCTGGCTGGATCACAGAGAAAAGGGTTAGAAATAGTGAAATATTCTACATCTCTGTGGTTTTTGTTGGTGTTAAGGGGGTACAAATGTGTGAAAAACAAAGTTCATTTTTCTGTTAGGACTTAAAAGTTCAATTAAGGAGAATAGGGGACAAAGGCAATAAAATAAAAGTAACAGCATTGGGTGCTTGGCGCTCAGCCAAGGGCAAACTTGGTAATGCTGAGACATTTTTGATATACTTTCCTTATTGTATTAGTTTGATGTATATTTATTAATAATTATGTATATTTAAAACCCCCCGTAAATAATTTACATGTTTTAGGAACTGTTTAGCATGGCTCCTCTTTGGATCTGCCTTTTTAGAGTATGCACATTTCTTGGCTGTGGTTTTAGTCAGTTTTTATTGACTATTTTCATTTTTTTTGACTATTTTTATTTTTACACCAAACCTCCAGCTTGGGTTTTGGTCCATGGTTTCTGCAGATGATGGTTGCAGATAGTTGGCATGTCAGTAGCAGGAGTCTTCATCACATGTTCATTGAATGTTATTTAACTAAGCAGACAGTGCAATTACTATATCGGCTATTTCATTGCTGTGTCTAAGTTTAGTTAGTAACAGAAACAAAGGCATTAGTTATTATTACAAAAACTGTATCCTTACAACAAAGTTACTTTTGTAAGAATTAAAATTATACACATAGTATTGATTTCATTTGCAAAAAGCCAATATTAGAATATGTATTTATCACAAATATGAGCCTAGATCTTGGGCTGCTGCTTCCTGAGCTCGTTCCCCGTGCTGTAACTCCCACCCACCTGGGGCTGCCCCGGGTGGCTCCAGGCTGAGCTCTGGGAAGGACATCCCAGCCCTCCGTATCCTCCAGCACACACTGGGGGTGCACCCAGGTTGATCTGTGTCACTGGGGGTCACCTGAGAGCTGGTTTGATGGTGGTTCCTGATGGCCAGGAGGGCCCCAGTGAAGGCAGACAAGCTCCCTGACTCCATCTCCTGGGGGAGAATCCAGCTCTGGTTACAGCTTGAGACCCCTGGGTGCTGTCCTGTGACTCCAGCAGTGCTGCAGCCACCTGCAGGGACTCTGTTTTAGCAGACACTGTGCTCTGGGTTTGATACTGCACAGCATGTCCCCATACTGGCCTGGCTGGTGCTGTTAGAGGAAAATGCTGTTATTGCTCCTGTCACTCGCTGTGATGGACTCACTGAAGAGGCACATTCCTGTGTATTGTCAAAGACCCCTCAGCAAGGGATCTCCAGGGGGTGGTTTTGATGCCTTAAGGGCTGGTAAAAATCCGAGGCAGCCCCAGCAGTGCAGGGCAAAGGGCATTCCCTTGGTTTGAATGGGATCCCAGGTGCACAACTCGTCCCAGGTGGGAACAGCCGAGCAGCACTCCCCGGGTACAACGCGGATACAATTGGATGGAGCTCACAAATGAGCAGATCTACCTAAAATCCCCAATCAGAAACTGAACAAATGAGGGAACTGTCCCCCATTCTAATTACCCCCAGAAACTGAGACCACAGCCGAGTTTAAAAAACATGTTCCAGAGAGGAGGCTCCGTGCAAGGCTGGAGCCTCTGGTTTGGAGACAGTTGGGATGTTTCATCTGCTCCCCTCAGAGAAGCCCCAAGCTGAGCTCAATCTCAGCCTGCAAGGGTTATCCACATGTAGGGCTGAGGGACAAGGAGTGTTTGTGAAGGGTGCAAGGAAAGGGAAAGGGGATAAAAATGTATAAAAAGGGTATAGAAAGAAAAACCATCAGGCATCAGTTTGTACCCTTTTACTGACCAAGTTACTCCACCAGACCTCCTTGGCATCACCATTGTCACAGACAGGTGACATTTGCTCATTTTGCTGTTCTCCTGCAAGGGAGTTACAGCACAGATCCCCCCTGGCATAAAGCACTGAGGAAAAGCACAGTCCTGGGCCCTCTGGAAGCAAAGGAAAGAGCTGAGTGGACTTGAGCATACCCTGAATCAGACCCTACAGGAGAAAAGAATTAGACATGCAACATCAAAGCAGTATTTCCACATCTGGGAAAGTGTTCAGAGAGTCCCCAAAGGTAAGATTAAAAAAAAAAAAAAGTCAAGTGTGTTCATTTCTTATTAGCACTGTTATTGGCAATGAGATATTCTAATTGAATTACTCCTAATTAAAATAATTATGTTTTCTAAGTGCTCTGATCTGTAGAGACCATGTGGAGAATCAAAGGTAGAAATAAACAGCACCTTGTAAATTCTTTCTAAGCTTGATGATGCTTAAAGTGTTTTTTTATGACTCCACTTGCTCTGCATGGGCTGGTGCTGATGCCATGATGCCTTTTGGGAACCTTGCTCAGAAACCCAACTGCTGCTGTGAGAAGGATTAGGTGGGAAAAGCTCAAGGGTCAGATAAGGAAAACAGGGCTGCGTCTCTGTCTGCTCCACACCCATCCGGCCTGACCTGGAGCTGCATCCTGAACCTGCTCCACCTGGATTTTCCACCAGCTCCTGGGCTGTTATCTCAGGTATCTGTGCACTGCTGCCTCAGTCTGGTCTCTAGCGGAGCCTTTTTGGCACGCAGTAACCAAAAACCTCAGCAGGGATCTCTGGTTTCTATGAAGATAGGAAAAATCCCAGGAAGACAGTGTTTTGTTGCAGAAGGGTCAAAGGTGAACCCCAGAGTTGGACATGGAGTGGTCCTGCAGGGTGGCTGTTGAGATGAAGCTGTGATTCCTGCTGAGAGTGCACTGGAATATTGCTTTGCTGGGGGTGGGTACCTTTCCTTCTGCTCACTTCTGCCTGGAGTGAATAATCTTGAGTTTATCTCCCTGCTGCAAAACACTTGGGTGAGCTAACGACTAACCTGTCTGGGGAGAGAGAAATCATCAGTCTCAGGCTGTCCAGATCCATCCCCTGATCCACTGTCCTCAAACTGAGCTTTCCCTGAGCCCTGTGCTGGGAACACCCTGCCCCATGGGTAAGGACCCCACACTGCCCTGGTTACACCCCATGGCAGGTGTTTTTTCAAGGAACTCTGACTTTTCAGCCGTGTTTTCTGATGTGAAGGGTGTATCAGCTGTGATAACGTTGTGTCTGTGGGGTCACACGAGGTCACATTTGACAGACACCCCCCAGGATCCATCGCTTGGTCCCAGCCCTGGGAACAGCTGGGGTTCCCATGGATTCTCTGGAATGGTCAGAGACAGAGAGAATCTGTGGAGAGAGTCCAGTGGAGCAAGGCACCAGAGGGATGCAGCAGCTCTGCAGTAGGGAAAGGCTGGGAGAGCTGGGATTGTCCAACCTGGAGAGGAGAAGCTTTCGGGGGGACCTGGTTGTGGCCTTCCAGTGCCTGAAGGGAGCCTGCAAGAAAGATGGAGAGAGACAAGTGACAAGAGCCTGGAGTGCCAGGACACAGGGAATGGCTTCCCACTGCCAGAGGGCAGGGCTGGATGGGATATTGGGAAGGAACGGTTCCCTGGGAGGGAGGAGAGGCCCTGGCACAGGGTGCCCAGAGAAGCTGTGGCTGCCCCTGGATCCCTGGCAGTGCCCAATGGTTTTTGGGGTGTCCCTTCCTTGGACATGCAGCTTGGTGCTGGCAAACACCCTGGCAAAGCTCTTGGCACACACAGGGAAGGTTGGGACATTCAGCCCAGGGCTACATCGAGGGCCTGGGGTGTTTCGAGCCACTGGCACAGGGGATTTGTTACCTGTTCCAGGGGCACCTCTGTCTGATGGAAGGTGTCCCTGCCCATGGCAGGGGGTTGGAACTGGATGATCTTTATGGTCCTTTCCAACCCAAATCATCCTGGGATTCCATAATTTCGTGATTTATGGTGACCCTTAGCATTGTCCTGAAACAATCCAAAGGCCTAATTAGTCTCAGAATAAGCTAATATTTATCATACACAACCTTTATAAAAGCCAAACATTGCAATTTCTTCTGAGGAGGAGAAAATTTCAAAGGTTTCTCGCATCAAATACTGCTGATTTTTCTTTTCCTTTTTTCTCGTGATCATGATTAAAATTCACTCAACATCCTCTCGCAAGGCAAAAAAAAATATATATACATTTGATGGCTTTGTGCTTTCTTCCCCTCCCTCTGTAAAAATAGAAAAGCTTTCAGATGTTGCATGAACAAAGATATGGAAATGTGAGAAGAGGGCAGCATCTGGAGGTTTTCAAACACGAGAACACGGGCTGTACGTTTCTTTTGCTGTTAGAAGAGTGAAAAGCTGTTTCCTGTCATTTCCCATCTTGTCACTCGGAAGGCTGGCATCTTGCGGCTCCTTGCACCAGCTGTTGTTTTTTTCTCCACAGACAGATGGTGCAACCTCTTTGATAATTTTTTTCTGTGTTCTGAGGATTTTGCATGTGTACTACCTTTATGTAATGATCATATAACCCTGTCACTCACTTTATCCTGTTAGCAGTGTCATCCCTGCAAGAAGGAGGAGGAGGTGGCAGTGTAAGGAACTTAATCCTCCTCTTGTGTTCAGACTCGCTTTGAAAATACACTGTGGAGCTGCAGTTACAAATGTTTCCAGGAGCCTTCTGTACTCCTGTCTAAGGGGTTCCGGAACATCGGCTGGGATTGTGTAAGATTCCTCTGTTTGTGTGAATTTAATGCAGCTTTATAGTAATTAAAGGGGTATTTGTCCCCTTCCAATGTGGTGCTGCTGCAGCACAGAAATACATTTTTGCCTTGTATTCCTGGAACGCAAACCTGGACTGTTACAAATAATTCCAACGCAGCTGCACGTGGAAAGGAATGGAAATGACTTCTTGGGTCTCAAAAATGGCTCTACTTAACACTTGTAATTACTTTATTCCCGCTGATTTCCACCTGCTCTGCAGTGTTGGAATGTGGCCCTTTTGTAACGCAAAGGACTGAATGCTTTTGAGGCTTGCTGAACATAGCTGGAGGTCCTGAGGCTGCAGATGAGCAGATCCCACCACATCCCTGCCTTTCCTGAGGATGGCAAAGCAGTCTGGATTCATCTGGGACAGGCAAATTGAATATCAGCCCCTGGTGGGGTTTCTTTTGTGCAGCAAACTTTGATCCTTGGTCCCACCTGGCAGAGTTCAACTGCGAGCATGGAGCAAATAAAGCTGTGTCAAAGGTGGGAAGAAGTGGTGAAATTAATGAATCCTGAGCAGCCAAGCTGCTGGGATGGGCTGAGTGGGGGTGAGAGATGGGGTGTCCACAGCAGTGGCTGGTGCAGGAGTGTTCCAGTCCATTGTAGGCTGGGGATTGTGCCCCTGTGCTCAGTGAATCCCCACCTGTAGAGCTGCTCCAGCCCTGGCCCAGCAGAGGGAGGACCTGGAGCTGCTGGAGAGAGTCCAGAGGACCAAGGCACCAGAGGGATGGAGCAGCTCTGCAGTGGGGAAAGGCTGGGAGAGCTGGGAATGTTCAGCCTGGAGAGGAGAAGCTTTTGGGACCTGATTGTGGCCTTCCAGGACCTGACAGGAACTTACAGGAAAGATGGAGAGAGACAATTGACAAGAGCCTGGAGTGCCAGGACACAGGGAATGGCTTCCCACTGCCAGAGGGCAGGGCTGGATGGGATATTGGGAAGGAATTGTTCCCTGGGAGGTGTTGAGGCCCTGGCACAGGGTGCCCAGAGCAGCTGTGGCTGCCCCTGGATCCCTGGCAGTGTCCAAGGCCAGGCTGGACATTGGGGCTTGGAGCAGACTGGGACGGTGGAAGGTGTCCCTGCCACTGCAGGGGTGGCACTGGATGGGCTTTGAGGTCCTTTCCAACTTGACCCATTCTATGATTTTCACCAATCTAAGTCAGGGATCCCTTGTTGCAGAGCACCATAGAAACTTTTCTGATGAGGGAATAATGCATTTAAATGCATTTTAAGTTGGAAATTAAATCCTAACCATATAGTTTTGCAGGTATCAATATGCATAATTAATATTAAAGGTATAATGGCAATGTCTTTTTGATGATGAGATCTGTGATTTGTAGGGTTGAGCCCTTTTCTGTAATGAATGGTGTTTATTTAATGGTACTTTGGATGTTGCTGTCTTTCTCTCAGAAAATACTGTTGCAGAGTGAATATGAATTTTTTTATTGGCACCGTGCTGCACATTTATTGATCCTGTCACCTCTGGAGTAATAAGTGTAATTGAAAGAAGACAGGTAGCAGTGAGCCATCCTGGTTTCTGCTCTTTGTTTGCCTTTGAATTGTGGTTGTGCTGAAAAGAGCATCCTCTTCCCACAGCCAAAAAAACATTTGCTCTGAATTGTTTACTGAGTGCCATGCAGAAAAGCGTGGCTGCTGTCACAGAAGTGACTATTACAGTGACACCATGGGGCTCACTGTTTATTTTTTCTTCCTCCCTGTCTTGGAGACCTTAGAGAGCACATTTTCTCAGCTCAGCTACCAGTGCTGCAGTCTCCAGCTGTCAGCAGGAAAATCAGAGCTTTGGGAGCCCGCAGGGTCAGGTTCAGGATGTTATTGGAAAGCTCAGAGCTGGAGCACTCTGAAACATCCCCTTTGCTTCCCACCTCTGGACCATGACTGTGACTGGCTTCTTACGGGGCTCCCTCCTTATTTTTGTTTTTTTTGATTTTTTTTTTTACTTATGATCCAATCCACCCTTTCTGCTTTTTTCACCTGTGTTGGATATGTGACAGGAAAGGCAGATTCCAACCCCAGCTGCTTCTCTAAGGATAGGCAGGATGAAAATAGTGAGTTGGGCAATCTGTACCCAGAGATCAAATGGAAAACAAAAAATTCTCTTGGGGCAAATTTAGGATTTCTGCATGTGGGGGGTCAGGATGTCCTGCTGGGGACTCAGTGTCCAGATCAGGGCCTGGACCACTACCCTAAATCTAACTTCAGTCTCAAAGAAATATGGATCTGTGCTCTAAGTTATTCTGGACCGGACTTCAAGGGTTGGGCCTGTTTGCTTTATTCTGTATCAAATGCATGTGTATTTGTGTGTCTGTTTGTGTTTATTTTTGTGTGTTTGTGTGTTTATTTTTGTGTGGTTTTGTGTGTGTTGGCAGCAGGGAGAAGGAGGACCCACTGTAAGTAGGGAAGGCACACAGAGTTATGTGCTCTGAGGTCTGGAGTAACAAAATTTAATTCCATCAACTAATTTTCCTTTTTTCTTCTTTTTTTCCTTTGTCTCTCTTTTTGTCCCACTCTATTTTTCTAGGTCTCTGCTCTCCTTCACTCTCCTTCATCTGTTCAGAATTCCTCCTGGTGCCTGATGAAACAATATTTTCCTTTTTCCTCTACTCTTGCATTTATTAATTTGAAATAGAATTAGAGAAAAAATATTCACCTCACGGATAACTGCTTTCTGGTATTTCTGGACTTTTCTGGTATGCAAAGTTAATCAGTGCTAATGGTTCCCTTGAAGAGGTGGGAACACTGAATTTGAGTGTAATCCTTGTTCATCAATATCCTTGGTTTTTTCCGTTTGATCAAAGCCAGGAAATGCAGTACCATTCATGCCGTCTTCCATCCCACGATTTCCAGCCCAGTTTCTTGTATCAAGTAGTTAGGGATTATTAAAATTCTGGAGCATTTATTCAAGGGAGCACTCAGAGTTCCTCATGAGGCACGTAACACTAGTTAGTTGTGTTATGAATTTAAGAAGAATAAGCTACCCTGGATTTGGCAAATTCATGCTCGGTTCTAAAGAAGCACTTAAAAGGATTATTGAAATTTGTCTTGTAAAACTCCCTGAAGATTTTCGCAGCTTGTGTGGGATTTTGGTTAGCGTTCATGGGGCTTGGCAGGCTCAGCAGCTGTGCAGAAGGTCCTGTAATCCCCCAGGGCTGGCGAGGGGCAGCAAAGGTCTTGGCCGGGCTGAGCACCAGCAGCTCTTTGTGCTGGGAGATCCTTGTCTGCCCCAGAACTGCTCATCCCTCATCTCTCCCTCTCATCTGGGCCACTGCAGCTTCAGTCGCTTACCCTGTGAAGCAGCCTGATGGTTCACAGGATTCTGCAGTTGAGGCAGGAATGACTCTGAAGTAGCTTAAAGGCAAACCCAGCCTGGGTGGGCACTGGGCACCATTTGCCATCATCGTGTCAAATGCACAGAAGGAAATGCATTTATTGGCTTGAGGAGATAAACACAGATCCTGCTTTTGGGAAACCAGCTTTCAGCAGACAGCAGATGGAATTCCTTGGGGCACCTGGAACCATAGCATTCAGAGTAATGGCTGAGTCTGCTTTGGGCAGGGCAGAGCCCGGGCACTGCACCTTCCTCTGGCTTTTTCTCTCTCTGTGACTCTTACTCCTGTGGCCCTGCAGTTACCTTCCCTGTCCCACACTATTTAAACAGAGTTTTCTCTGCTGGAGTGCAGTAAATGATTTACAGGAAGAATATATTGAATAATTTTAGGCTACGTTTTTCCCCTTAGCCTGAGTGTATACAGAGAGATTGCGGTTTCCTCTTTATTGTTTGAACTTTTTGTCTTATAAATATTTTTTTTTAATCTGTGAGTTTGTCACAAATATTAAAATTTCACTTATCAGGGTAGATTTGTTGTCATGTAGGACAGCTCTGTGACTGTGCAGGCATTACACAAGCACAGCATATGAGGCAGCCCTGAGGAAGTTTATTGCAATTTACTGTGGGTGGAAGGGGCTCGTGTAGTGCCACCGAGGGAGCCAGGGCAGTACCTAACGACAGGCAGTCCTTGTGCCAAAAATAAACCTGTGCTGTGATTAGTTGTGTAGATGTGATTTCTCGGCAAAAGCAGTTCTGTGAAGATTTAAATAATGATTCTTTTAATACTGGGAGCAACTTAGAAATTCATTTCTCTTCAGCATTTGTGCTGGTAAGACTCAATTGCTCAATTTTATGCGGAAAGCAGGCGTGAAGCAGACGGAGGCTGAGCCAGAGCAGACTTACTGCAATTCCAAACTGACTGCTCATTGCGTGGAACTTGGGTTTAGTAATTTTTTTTTACTTTACTTGCCTTCTCTAACGGCTGGAGTACAGTGAGGGCTGCGGCAATCTCCCTGTGCCTGCAGCCACGGCGAGCCTGATAAATGAGCAGGG
The DNA here is from genome assembly GCA_013400735.1 of Pomatostomus ruficeps. Lineage (NCBI taxonomy): Eukaryota > Metazoa > Chordata > Aves > Passeriformes > Timaliidae > Pomatostomus > Pomatostomus ruficeps. The sequence continues at coordinate 9,423 of VYZT01008093.1, read as the reverse complement.
ATGCAAAGCAGGCTCGTGGCAAAGCTGCTTGGAACCCCTTTACTCTGTCACTGTTATTAATTAAGGGCATTTCTCTTTTGCGACCGTCAAGAACAAACTGGCTGTGGAGCTGCACGAACACATTCCAGTTTCATGTTGCTGCACTTTGTTCCTTCTTGTGAAAACCCCAAGGCAAGCGGATGCCTGCCCTGGCCCAGGGTCTCTCACAGCGGTCGAGGAAAACTCCAGGAGTGGAGGCGAAATACTGAAGGAATTCCTGACTTTCCAAGCCTTTCCAAGGAGCATCCAGCTCTCCCATACTACATGCACACCCACCACGTGCTCCTGCCCAGGACTGCGCCACCACTCACCAGCGTATTTAGCAAACAAGGCCTAACGACAACCGCGGTCATTTCAAATTACGGAAAGGGCAGGATTTCCCCAAAGGGACTTATTTTCTGCCATGATTGAATAAAGAAGGGAGGCAGCTGCTGAGACTGGAAAAGGTCACTCAGTCACATCGGTTGATGAAGGAATCAGAGGAGCTGTTAGCCCCGCCGCAGCCTTGCCTGCCAAGTGACGGAGCTGTCACCGCCGGCATCTGTCACGCTCCGAACGTGGGCGGCCCAGGGGCAGCCGCCGCCGCCGCCATCCTCTGCTGGGATCAATTGTTTGTTCAACAAATGGTGTTAGGAGACTCTGGCTTTTCTCTCCTGCAGCTCGGAAGATCAAGTTAAGCTAAATATTTGAAGCTGTACTAGGCTGGTATTGACAAAACACAGGAGTGCTCGGGCTGAGAGGGAGACGGACGTGATGGGGATCAGGATGTGCTGGGGGCGTTGCGGATCGGATTCCTGTGATGTATCTATAATTTAAGGTATTTCTACAGGAAGGTGAGGGAGGTAGCAGTAAAGATGGCTCAGCAGGGGTGTTTTGTGAGGGTTCAGGTTGCGTTTGCTGCAGGTATCCTGATGTTATATCCATTGTGGTGAGCAGGTCCATTGTAGGTTTAGGGAGCAATTGTTTTCTCCCCTTGGCCTGCTCAGTGGAGATGCTCATGTGGTTTTCAGCCATTCTCATGCTTCCCTAAAGCAGTGAAGGTCTTGGTAAATTTTGGAAATAGCTATCCAGAAAGAAAACTAGAAATTACCAGGTGTGCATATTCCAGTGACTTCCAGTCATACACTCACCAGAAAACAGCTGTTAAAGTAATTCCTTTGTATTGTCTCCTGAATGGGGCTTCTCTTAGGATCACGTGTCCCCGCCAGCCCTGAGAGCTGTAGATCTTTCAACTTCAATGTTTGGCTGAGTGGCATTGAGGTCTGTCTTGCTCTCACCTCTAATTTAGGCTGTGATTTTTCAGAATATAATAATATTGAGTTTTGAGAATATAATGATATCATTTGCCTATTGCTACATGTAGAGTCCCAGGGTTTATTTTCAATGGGAATTCACCTTCTTCCTCTCTGTGGCTACCAGAATCCTGCTTTAGTAGACTCATCTGCCTACACTTGTCCTGCCTGTGCTGTTTTTACACCCCCTGTGTAATCTTCATCACTTTTCTGAGTCTGGCAAACCTATCCTGTTTTTTAAGAATAAACCTTTCCTGAGGGATCCAGTTCAGTTGGGGAAAAATCCCAGAATGGTTTGGGTTGGAAGGGACCTTAAAGCTCATCTTGTCTCACGCCCTACCATGGACAGGGACACCTCCCACTGTCCCAGGTTGCTCCCAGCTCCGTCCAGCCTGGCCTTGGGCACTGGCAGGGATCCAGGGCCAGCCACAGCTGCTCAGGGCACCCTGTGCCAGGGCCTCCCCATCCTCACAGGGAAGGATTCCTTCCCAATATCCATCCCTGCTCTCTGGCAGTGGGAAGCCATCCCCCTTGTCCTTGCACCCTTCCCTTGTCCCACATCCCTCTCCAGCTCTCCCTTCAGGCACTGGAAGCAGCTCTAAGGTCTCCCTTGAGCCTTCTCCATCTCTAGGCTCAATTCCACCTCTTTCAGCCTTTCCTTTAGAGCAGAGGGGCTCCAGGCCTTGGAGCATCTTTGTGGCCTCCTCTGGACTCGCTCCAGCAGAGCCACGTCCTTCTGATGCTGTGGACACCAGAGCTGGACCCAGGACTCCAGGTGGGGTCTCACAAGTTCAGGACAGAGGGGGAGAATCCCCACCCTTGGCCTGCTCCTGTGCTGCTTTTGATGCTGTCCAGGCATTTTGAACGCAGTTGTGTGGTTGGTTTCCCTGCCATAGTGAAGTTACAGCGGGGTAGTGACATCCAGCGTGCTCCTCTGTAGGTGATCCTTTAATCCAGATCCACACTCAGGAGGTTTGGGAACTGGCTGTGGTTTAGGAAAGGGCAGATGACAGGAAGCAGTGACACAGAGACAGAACTCTCCCATTAGCTTTGTCAAACATTTGCTAATTGCAGTGTGATCCCTCAAAACATACTTCTTAGGGAAAAATGAATCTAAATTCAGATTCACGCTGACCAGGGAAGAGCAGAGTCCTCTCCGGGATGTAAATTAGATTAGTAGTTGAGTGGAATTGATTCTGCTGAGACTAAATTAATCACAGTGCTTAATCACTGTAACCTTTAAACACTGCAGTCCTGACCACAGCTGTGGGGTGGCACATTGTTCTCGCAGGCTCCTGACCTTCCCAAGGCACAGGGACTCTCAGGCAGAGCAGTGCGAGAGGAGCAGTCAGAGCTGCCTCAGCCTGACCTTCACGTTCTTCCACTGCCTAGAAAAGGGGAAAAGAATTCATACTTTGTGGATATAAACCTGCGGTGAGCAAATTATAATGTCAGTGTCAGTCAGGACACTGCCTCCTGCTATCTGTGCTGGGATAGAGCAGTTCATTAGTGAGGGCTGTGCAATGACCCTGGATCCTCCTCCACTCACAGCTCCTCACTGGCTTCGGGGTGCCTGTTTTGGACCTCAGGCGGAAGCATTAATCTTTTCCTTGTAATCCTGTAGGCGACACATGCTTAATTTTCTTCCTTACATTGGCAGAGAGTGTGAGAACCTCTGGAAGAGACATGTTGGGGCATCAAGGGGGCACTGATACCTGCACACACTGCCCACCAGGACGAGCTTTGTAGGACACTGAGATCCCAGGGGCAGAATCTCCAGCCTGTGGAGGATCTTGAAGACCAAACACCAGATAAAAATTACTCGTGCTTGCCCGGAGCAGTCTCCTGCAGATCAGTTTGCCCAGGTGGTGAGAGCTCATGCACTCGCATAAGGAGAAAAGCAGGGAGGTTTTAAACCAGCCTCAGTTTCAAGAGCTGCTGGGGACTGTGAGCACAGCCCCCTTCAGGTGTTTGCTCTGTAGTGTTCATGCCGAGCTGCATCCTCTAATAAAATGTCCCAAACCCCTGAAAAGTCCAAAATCACTGGCTTCCCTGGAAACCCCAGGCCTTTTCCTGCAGCTTTCAGCTGCTCCAGCCAGCTCTTGGGGTGCCAAAAGAGGCCTCCCTGTCATGCAATGAGAGGTGGGACAGATGGGTTTGCTTTCCAGAGTGCGGGCAAAGCTTGAAGTTAAATGGACCAGACAGTGCTCCAACAGCTGTGTTTGCAGTTGGTTCTTTCAAAATTGCATTTTTCTTCTACTTTAGAAATATTTGGGGATATTTTCCTGTGATGTTATATAGGAATAGCATCTTCTGTCTGGATATGAAGAAGTCTTGAGATGAGAGCCCACCTGTGGCTGTGGTTTGTTGTTGGGATCTGTTCCCTGCTCTCGTTAGCCAGCAGTCAGACTTGGACCTATCCTCAGCTCTTCCACCCATCTCCTTACATTTTCTCCCTCAGATTCTATCTTGTAATCTGAAGATGACTTTGTTTCTGTCCCCTACCATGCCTTGTATTTTCTCTGTTAATTGTTTACCTTTTGGGGATGTATGGTGCAGCACATGAATAATGGATAAGCAGAGATTTCCACCCAGCAAGGCTTTGGGCTTGATGGATTATGGTCAGACAGTCAGAGCAGCAGCTCTCTCTGTAAACAGTAGGTTGAGTTATTCTTTAAGGCTATGTCCCATCCCTAAGTAAACCTTTTACAAAAAAAAAAAAAAGCCCAACGAAGCTTTAAAAATGAATTTGTCATTGCTTCTAAAACTGATGCTTGCTGTGATTTTTTTTTTTTAATAAGGTATCCAAAACTTTCTCCAGCTAAGAGACATAAAAATCCTGTTTTGGTGTAATATATTGTTTCACACACCTAGTTTCCATTAATCATGAAGTACCTTTGTGACAAGAAGCTGGGTAAATTATCTGATTCCTTGAAACCATCTTTCTTTGCTATGAATGATTAAAACAACACATCATCACCCTGAGTTAACTTACTGTCCCTGCTCTGTTAGAAGCAGAGGGGAGAGCATGAACGCTGACAATTTGCCATTGCACTGCCATAGGAAGTACCTATTTAGACGCTAAAGATGGGTTAAGTGCTGCCAATGGGGAAAAAACCAAAACAAAACATGAGCAGAGTAATTTAAAATGTCTTTGAAAAATACTGCTCTGTCTCTGTACGTTATTTAGTTATTAATATCCATATCACAGCTGTGTCCTCACAGGAAGGAACTGAAAATGTGCTGTTAATGGTCACTGGAGGAAAGGCTGAAATATTCAATGGGAGCACGATCTGTGAACAGGGATTGGATTTAGGAATTTGTACACCTGGGTGGGAAAAGCTGGAAAGGATCTGGTGGCAGTGTGGACTCAGGTACTGGTAATGTTATCAGTTTTGGAGTGTGTTATTTTTGAAGCTATTTGGGTTTTGTCTGTTGAGTGTTGAGAGGTTTGATGTTTATCCCTTTCCACAAAGGAATATCCCAAGGTTTCACATCCAGCCTGGCACACACTGGAACTGGTCACCTTCAGCCCGTGCAGGTGCCAGGCTCTGCAACAGGGCTGTGCCCAGGGGAGTGGTGGGACCCACGGGGCAGAACTCCCTGCCCGCTCTCAGCCCTGCCCTGCTGCTCCTCATTGAGCCAAACCTGCCAGCCTCATGCCACAGCATCATTCAAAGGCGATTTGCATCAATCAGGATGTGGCAATTCCATTTTCTATGGGTTGTGTAGAATTTTACCAGGGAATTTTGGCTTGCAGACCGAGGGGAAAAGGAGGCACAAACCAGGAGCATGCTGGTCCCCTCCTTGCCTATGCAGAGCTGCAGCTGGGCACTCCTCGGGCCCACTTGAGCCCTGTGGGAGGTGTGGAGATGGCAGGCTGAGGAATCAGATGGTTTGCTTTGTCCCCAGCTGCCTTCTCACAGGGGTGTTCCTTGCTCCTGCCTGCTGACATGGAGTGAGGGTACTGGACACCCCAAGGGAGGGGTCACCTTGCAGGTCAGGAGTCACCTTGCAGGTCAGGAGGTCATTCAGTGTCCGTGGTTTATGCATCCGAGCTCACACTGATGCCTTAAGATTCAGCTTTTAGATTTTTCAGACCCTGCACTGCTTTAGTGTGTAACTCTCAAACTCCACATGGGCTGGGAGCTCCTGTTCTCCCATCCTGCTCAGACACAACAAATCCTCTCCAGGCCTGCACTCAAGGACACCTCATGGTCCCAGGCCCCGAAATATGGAAATTAAAGCTCTAACAGGGGGGATAGACTTCGGATAAATTCAATCATCACCTGAAATTGTAATTGGAGAATTAACCCTGATATATAAATTGATCAAAACTTATAAAAGTATAAAAAGCTCATGACCCGGGGTCCATCTTGGGTGTGGCCTCTCCCAGAGAGGGCTTTGACTGCCCAAGGTGTCCCTATTGAAGGCCCTTCAATAAATCCCCATTTTATTCTCTTCATCTTGTCTGGCCTCTGTTCTAGGGAGCCTCTACTCAGGCATCAACACCTGGGCTGGATTAACCCCAGTGCCAGCTGTGGTGCTGGTTGTGGGCTCTGGCGAGTGCCTGTGCCCTGTTTCTCTGGCCGTCACACCCCGAGCAAGGGCTGCTCTGCTCGCTGCTTTGGGGAATTACCTTGATCCATGATCATGAAATTGGCTTCCTCACAGCTTAAGCAGAGAGCCAGAGGATGGCTTGAAACCAGTTAGGTCTTTAACAGAGATTATTCTTTTCTCCTGGCTTTAATTATGCACATACATTTCAAACACAAATACATGTATATATGGTTAAACTTTTATTTTGTCATTTCCTGCAGCTGAAATTTATTGTGGATTGAAATACACAGGTTTATCTGCCTGACCTTTTGCTAATTATTAGATTGAGATAAGTGTGTATGTAAGTGACAAATTGCCTTTAATGACATTTAATCTGCACACTGACATTAATGGTGGGTTTAGCAGCCTGGTTATAGTCTTTGTTGCTGAGAGACGAAAAGAGCAAGGACTTTTATCTTAATTTGACCTTATTCAAAAGGTGTTTGTAGTAGTAGTCAATTTCTGATTAACTTAATGACCTGTTTTACATAGAAAGCAGTCAAACATTGATATATGAAACGGCCTCGAGGTGATGGATTACAGAGGCAGCAGTGCCATTGCTGGATTCTCACTCTTAATGGATCGGGGAGAGGGAGGTGGGAAGAGGAGCAGCCCCAAACTCTTCTTGCTGATACCGGAAGGGAACGTGCCCCATCCAGAAAACATGGTTAGAAAGCACCTGCTGAAGGCTGGGTGCAAATAGCCAATATTTGACTTTGCTGAATGATTTTCTGTGCAGTCCAGGCTTGTGCTCGCATATCCACTGAATGCAGTGAAAGTGTCTCCAGCAGGGATTACTGAGCTGAATCCGCCTGGGAATTACACGGCCCCATATCGAGGTCAGCCATGGCCTATTTCTGTGCCAACAGATCTGCTCGTCCCCAAGGGCAAACACAGCACAGAGCCCAAGGTGGGCAACTGGAGTCCTTCCCTCTCTCTGCCCGGGGGTGTATTTTCAGAATGATTGAAGAGGGACTTCAGAGACAAGCGCAGAGGTTATAAACTGCTTTTAGGAAAAGTAAACACCTAAGCAAATCATTCAAGAACCCATTAAATGGCTAGACAGCTCCTATAAATACAGTCCATAATGCACTTTGGAATGCTCCAGCACCTGCTGGCTCTGATGGGCTTTCCTCTGAGAGCTCCGGAAAATTACATTTTAATGGTAAAAATTGTTCCTTGCCCATCACTGAAAAAATGTGAAGATGCATTCAGAAGAGAGCTGGAAGGATAATAATGTACCTTAAGTTTGTAAACCAACTAATTAATTTATAGTTTAATGCCCTTTTTTAATGCAACAGAAATGCCTTGAAAACTAAACCAAACCGAGTGGCAAATTGACACAAATGTTAAGTGAATTGAGATCAACACTTATTACATCAAGTGACAGTGGGAATGCAAACAGAATGCCTTGGCATGTTGTCGTGGAGCCCTTCAGCTGCTGCCTGCCTTGGCGGGGAGGTGCTGTCCAGGCAGCAGCCGCTGGGCCATTGCAGAGCCTCTAAAAGCACCACACGAGCTGGAGAGAAGGGTTTGGCATTGAAGGTTTCAATTTTGGGTTTCTGTCGTCTGCAGTGTGTCTGCTGTGTGTCAGCCATGTCCAGCTGGAGGTGCTCCTGTCTGTCCTGCTGCTGTGTGAGCACTGTTAATAAAGTAGGGTTGTTATCATTCAATAAAAACAACCGAACACAGCTACAGTACCCACTCTGTCAGTGGAACAGCCTGGGGTCTGCTGCTGCCTCCGAGGCTTGGGAGAGGAGAGGGGAGACATCTCCAGCATGGGCTCATGATCATAGTTTGGGCATTTGCTGAACTCGATCTTTTACCCAGTTACTCCTTTCCCCCCAAAATCTAAGTTCTTTGATAATTCCCTGTGTTCCACTGTATCAAGGTGAACTTAAGTCTATGAGTGAACAACATTCTGAGATGGGGGAGGAGACCAACAGCTCTGTGTGGGAACAGGAAACCAAGCAAAGCCCCCCGAAACACCCCCCAAATGGATGAAGAGTTTCATATGTGTCTTGTATGCTAAAAGGTATTTTAGGGCTATGCCTTTTACAAAAGAATTAAATATTAAATTGTTGCTGCCCAATTTAATTTCTGTTCTCTGTTACTGTAAAGGGGAATTTGAATACTGCACCCCAAGTGGATAAATTATTATCCAAGGACTGTTTTCACTGTATCGATGCTCCATTTGGTGTTGACCCTTTCAGAGCAGGGATGGTGTCTCCGGGCCAGCCCCAGTGTAATTGTAATTGCATTTCCTTGTGAGTGCCCCCGTTTGTTCTGGATTGCTGTCCAATCTGATCCAAGAGCAGAGTGTCAGAAAAGATCATTTGGATCATTCTGAGTGAGCTTCTGTAGCACTCGGGAAGCAGGAGTTGATGTAATTAATTCCCGTTCGAGCTTCTTTAAAATAAATAAATCTGGTCTTCACTTTGAATTGCCAGTAATTGAGAAACCACTGCAGTCCTTAGGAAGTTGTTCTAGTGGTTAATTACCCTCACAGTTAAAAATTAGCATCCTATTTATAACCCAACTTTTTTTCTCATTTCTGCTTGCAGCCACTGGATTTTATCATGCCAAGAGAGCCCATTCTTTGGCTATTGTTCCATGTTTTCCTTCATTTCCACGTTTCTTTTCACTTCCATGTGATACAACAATGCTACAGCAATATGTTTGGGATTTGGGGGTTTTTTTTGCCTGCGGTTGGACTACATTTGAAATGTATTCTAAGATTCTTGGGTGAAAATTGCTACAATACACAAATTTCACAAAGATCCATTAATTATCCCTGTTTTCCCAGAGCATGCTTCTGTACCTCCCCGTGGTGTACACTCGGCAGGGTTTCTTGCATCCTTTTGTCTTCTATTAATATTGATGCTGTTTTCCTGGGACTGACACCTGGGGAGAATGAAGATTCCCTCGCTGGTAGCTGAGGGCTGAGTGTCTGGTGTTCCTGGCTGCAGAGGAACAGCCTTTCCCCACAGGGCGGTTTGCAGGCACCACCCAAATCAGCCCCGTTGTCCCTCCGTGGTTTTGCCTCCTTCCTCAGAAACCCTGGATTGGTGGCTGTGTGTTGGACAGTGACAGCAGTGATGTTGGAGGGGGAGGAGGAGATGCTTGTCACTGCACATTTCATGGTCCCATGCCCTGGGATGTTGTTCGGTGCCTGGCAATTACACAGTCCTGTGCTAACAAACCTGCAGTACCCCAAATACTTGAAAAAACACATTTTCATCAGATTTACTTGATCTGTGTTAAAAAAGTGGTGACCTTAGCAAGGTTTGTGTTGTGCTTTAGCAGATATGGGTGGTATGTGGATTCCTTATTCATCATGACCTTGAATTATCCAGAAGTACAGTGGCTGATGGACTTGAAAGCATTTGCTCCTTGCTTTCTTTGTGCTTAGGAGCTCTACAGACCTCCTGTAAAGTGGAAGACTGTGAGGATGAGGAGCCCTGGACCAGCTCCATGCTCAGGGAAGGCTGAG
>VYZT01008088.1:0-22194 GCA_013400735.1 Pomatostomus ruficeps | reverse complement strand
CACTCTAATGTTTCCCTCAGTCCACTTCTGCAGCACCATAATTTGCTTGTCCTCAACAGCGATACTTGTGATTTTACAGGCAAGAATGAGAGAAGAATTCAGTAATGATTTGCCTGGACAATACTGAACTAAAAGCAGAATAAGCAGTAAAATAAAGTGTATTGTTGGGTTTTCACACCTATCTGGAGCATTCAGCTATGACTATTATAAGTAAAACTATGAGGACACCATAAAAATCAATAAATGATTCAGAATTTTCTGTGATTCCAGCCCAATGGGAACAATTTTATTTAACCCAGCTGTTAAAGGTGAGTTTCATGCTTTGTGCTGTTGGAACAGATTTCTGTCCTCCCCTATGCAACTCCTTCTTACCGTACACGTCTGTTGGCTTTCTGTCAGTGGGGGCATTTCTTTTTCTCCACAGTGAACTAATTAATATATCAGTAAAGAAACACCATTCCCTGCATCCACCACTCAAGTGGGTAATTTCTGGTTATCAGCTCACACACCATGTATCAGGTGAACAACAGTGAGGAAGACATGAGGACTCTGTGGTTTGAGGATGGGAATCCAAGAAACTGTTGACTTTTCTGGTAGGGAAAAAGTATTAGGCTTAATAAATTCTGATGTGAAAACACAAACTAAAGTTATAGGATGGATTTTGATAAGAATGAACAAGACAGAACTTGGTACAACAGAATGGTACTAAGCTCTCTGGCCATAAACCAGCCAAAGAAATAACCCTGAGTATAGCTGTAAGGACTCACCCTTGGGATAAAAAGGACATAAATCCTGTAGATTCCTAACCAAATCCAAAAGTATATTTTTATTTTAAAATGTAAAAAGTATGGATTTTCTTTTCAATTTCTGCCTAAAGAGAGGGAAAAAAAGGGGTGTTCAGACAACTCGGCTTTAAGTTTTTTACAAACTGCAAAAGCTATCGATCACAAGAGCTTAAAAGACAAACATTTTTAGAGAAAATATGAAACCTTAAATTAAACATAAATCCCAATATTTCCTAATTATTAACTTATTTTATAATCTTCAAAACAATGCTATCTTATTTAACTGGAAGATACTTCATAATCCTCAGTAACCTGAATCATAATTGTAAGATAAAATAAGAGACTCATACTATTTCTCAGTGTTTTAACACTGATTTGAAGAAGCTAAAGTGGCAACTTGTGTCTTGTTAGAGACCTAACGATTTTGAAAGTTTTTCTTTCTGTCTGCAAAGCAAAACAATTAATATAGCACTAAAACTGCAACATGATTAATCACAGTCAGCACTCTGCAGCTGCCACGCAGGGAAGCCGACGAAGCAAGCCGACCAGCACTAGTCTGGTGACCTGACCTGGTGTGATGAATGAGGGGGTTCCAGTTGGTGAAAGACAGCGAACCTGGCCCTAAATGTATGGGTGTGCAATTCCAAGGTACGTGTGTTTGGCAGCCAAGAGGATTGTCTCACTGGATACCTGAGGAATTGCATAGGGGAAAGTGACATGTTAACTATTTTGTGTTAAAGCATAATGACTGATTTATGCTTGTAAAGCAGATAAATAACAGAATGAAAGCAATGAGTACTTTTTTTTCTCATGCTGCCAGTGGTGTTTCTCTGACAGTCCTATATTTCTTCTGGGAAATTCAATTTTAATACTATATCTCAGATAGGGATTCCAGACATACCACACATATTAGCTGAAATTCCATTCCATTGCTCATCCTTCTCTGCCTGTCTGCAAAGCCTACATATTTCCAGTATTCCTCATTTTTCTTCAGTTCGACTGTACTTTACAAATGCTGATCAGATCATGCTCTGTCAGTCCACAATAACACCAACAAATTGAACTGCCCTTTTTTAGAGGGCATACAATGCCGATTTCACAGATGTGTAGCATTAGGCAACTAGTCACACAAAAATGTGCACTCGAGGTCAAAGCCTACACAATCTTTATTTTCTTTCCTTCTCCCCCATATGTGATCATTTGTGTCTAAGGATGCTACAGCTCTTTTTTATCTCATCCATCCCAAACACAAAGCAAGCTTGATAACTGCCAAAACTTGCGTGTTCTGCAGCTTCACAGCTGTGATACATACGCTTGAGTGGCAATGACAGGAGAGCATCATATTAAGTCAAGCTCAAAATGAGAGGCTCTAGGCCACCACCAACTAAGGGACTGCAAAAATGATGAGATGATCAACTAATATGATCTTAAAGAGTCTTTAGAGACAGAGGGAATCATTCCAAATACTCCTTAATGCAATTAGAGAAGGAAAGGAAAAGCAGAGGAAGTGCTACTGCAGTAAATATCACTCTAATAAAAGGAAGGCAGGAAAGCAAGAAGAATGGCTGTATTGGGAATAGAAAGGGAACATTTTCTGGTTTGATATGAACATTAAACAAATAAATAAGGATAAAAGATAAGGACAAAATTGCTATGGGTGGGAAATTACTGGAGGGAAGACGTGTTAAGTATACAGTGACCTGTATTATGTTTGGACAATGAACTACACAAACTGAAGTTTTTAATTATACTTTTAACTTTCTAAATATAAAAGAAATAGGGATTATCTGTCAAAATCCTTGGAAATGTTTAGCAAAACCTCAGGCTCACATCTGAATGGCATTATGTCCTCATGAGCTCATAACTAACTTTAAAGCTAGCCAAAGCAAGCAGCACAATTTTTATTTCTCTGTACATCTGAGCTATTATTCCCCACAGTAAGGAAACACAGAATCTAATGAAGGAATAAAAAAGAAGTAAAAACAACTATGATTTTCTTATAATTATTGCTTTTACTGATTTTTTTTTACATGTCACTGTCTTCAGTTATAGAGGTCCAAAGACAGAAATTTAAGTTAATAATTATATCCAACCTTGTGTAGTTCAAACCATAATAGCATTGTTATTTATCTCTGTAAATAAACTTAATAAAAGACTGATATAGCTTTGTGAGTATTTCCTGCCAGGTCAAAGGGGTGTGATATTTCCTCTTTATTTAATAGCAGCAATTCTTGAATTTACTTATTTTAACAGAAGTCTTAATCTTTACTAATTCATAAAAATTAATAAAGATCAAACGGCATAAATAATCTTTACATTTTCAAATTCTAAACTTCATATTATCATATAAATTTCATTGTGTTTTAATCCAGTCAACTTCCCGACAACAAAAGGCATGAAAAATCCCCTGTGGGAATTCACTGAGCACGTATAGTGAATTAGAGACTTCAGCAGTTCACTGAAAATCCCAAAGCAGAAGCATCTTGCATTATGCCTCTAAGTATCCATTTTGCCTGTATATTTTGCCTATCATCAATGACGAGCTCTAATTCTAAGTTTTGTGTTTTCCTTTCCAAATACCTAAGAGAATAGATACTCTTCTGCTGATGCAATGTCTCATTCTTTATTGTAAGGTATGGAATTAATTTGCATTCTTATTTGTGTTTTTAATTATTTTCTGAGTTGTATTAATATTAGCTCTCCTGAGTTAAATTGTTTTTTTCTGTCCACATTTTAAACCACTGTTGGATGCCTTTTTATTATTTTGCAATCTTCCCTCGGGTACGTAAGTTCTCTCAATTTATTAGCATCTGCAAATTTCATTAATGAGCTGTTTGCTTCCACCTCCAGGTCACTAATAAAGATTAAATCAAGCTGGATTCTGCACTAACCCTTTGTGTCCTGATTCTTCAGGATATCACACCATTGATTCAAATGAAGTGACACTAACATAAAAGAGGGGGAACTCTGGAGATTTGAACCCTGTGGTTTGAATGTGACTACTTCACTTGTTTTTGGCTCTGAATATCTGTAAATTTTTTAGTAATTTTGTAATCCACAGGCTAGGAAGAATCCTGGAATGAATGTTCTAAGCAATGCTGCATGAGAGAATGTGGGATAGCTGAATAATAATAAATTATGATACATTGGCACTCAGCTGAGGCTATTTCAAATGTAGATTTGGTATCTCTCCTGACTCTCTGTTAATAACATGCTGTAACTTAAAGACAATCAACAAGCATAGAGAAATAATAAAAGTGGACGTTGAAAATTATTATAATACATAATGTTAAACATACCTTGCAAAATTTGAGTTAAGAATCCAAAGAAGTGTAATCTTAAATGTGGATAGACACTTGAAAGGCACAATCAATTAAATTACTGGGCTGAAGTAAGCAGCAGTAACAGAAGTAATAACACTTCTGAATAGAAACTCTTGAAAGGGTCGTGTGCCACATGACAAAATCCTCTTTCCTGTTAATGTCTGTTCTAATGGTTTTCTCTCCTCTGAAAAATACAAATTATATGCACTAGAGTATTTCTGAAGAAAGTACTTTTTGAGCTTGTGAGCTGCACGTCAAAATTCTCTTATAATCAATAGTCCGCAAACTCATAACACGTACTTTGGGAATCTTTGGCTGGGAAACATTTATAGGTGATGGATAGAAAAGGCTTCCAAGGTGTTCCTGCTGCAGCTTTTAAAAGGTACATGTTGGATGTAGGAGACCTCTCCTGGTTTACTGATGTTGTTTCCCAGGGGATTACATACACACAAACCGAGGTAGTAATTTTATCCTGCCTCTGGTCTTCATGTCAAAGTCCACTTGGGCTTCGTAGAATCTTCTTCAGCCATTAAAATGGCACAGCTTCCCTACTTTTCTAGACATCATCAAGGGGTTGGAATGGGATAGTTCCAAACTAGTAATGGAAATCTACCCCAATGTCTCAAAAACATAGTGTATGATTTTAAACTGTGTCTCAAGAGGCACTAAAAATATTCAGCTATGAAATCTGGAATCTCACTTGAAACTTGCTAGTTAGGTAAAAACATTAGACTCAATATCTTAGAAATGCATGTTCATGCCTGCACAGAGTATGGAGACCCTACATTGAGAGAAAACAATCCCTGCTTATATCCTGAATTTTCTAGAAGCTCCTGCAGTCATTCTTTTCCCCTCTTCAGTCCTTATCTTGCTATTTAATGCCAAATTAAAAAATGAATTTCATAAAATGCTATTTTATGCCTGTGCTATGTACAGCCACCACCTTCCTTAATAGTGTTGTAGTCAATACAAATTTTCCAATAGAGAATGACACAGGAATATGTATTTATTTATTTATTTATTTATTTATTTATTTATGACCACANCTCTACAAATAAATAGTTAAGAGCCAGGCTGCTGTATGCCCTTCTGAGAGCCCGTGGAGGTTATGATGGACACCAGGTAGCATATGAGCCAGCTGTGTTGTCATTGTGAGTAAGATACTGAATAAGTCCTCACTGGTATAAATTACTGCATCAATGTGGGACCTCCCTAGTTCGAGGAGGATGTTAAGGAACTGAAGAGCATCCAGCAGAGTATGACTAGATGGTCAGGAGCCTGGAGCACAGGACCTGTGAAGAGATCATGGGAGAGCTGGGGTTGTTTAGCTGGATTAAGAGGAGGCTAAGGGCAGCCTAATAGTGGCCTACATCTGTTTGAAAGACAATTAACAGAAACAGATTGTTCCTCATTATCATTACATCCCCTGAACACTTTCCCTGAAAAATCATATAAGAGTTATAAATCATAGTATGATGCACAGGAAAATCTTTTAGACTTTTCAGATAACACATGGCTGTTTCCTGTTCCCTGATCTGGTAAATCATCCTTCAGAGAAACTGAAATTGAAATCATGGTAACCTCTGTAGAAATGTTTAATCTTTTACTTGTTTCCATGAGACAGGTGCACTTACAGTGACCTGATGTCTAGTGTGAGATTAGAATATTAAAAGAAAAATATCTTCTCTCCATTCTACATGGTGAATAATTATGCCTCTATTTAATGAGGAGGCAATAGGAAATTTAAAGGCATAACCATGAACTGTGTATAACTGACACAACTTATGAAAAACTGCTTTGAATTAATAGCCAATGTAAACTCTGTTTTAAAATCCCTAACATAGCCCAATCTCCCAGAGATATGACTTTTAAAGGTTCCAAGGCAAATTGGAAACTTCATTTGTCCCTAGAAAGATCAAGGGCTTAAAATCACAGCAATTTAAATTATAGGGTGATTTTAAGATTTTAAAGGCTGCTATTTTAATTTCATTAATATATCTACCTAAATCTATATCTACATCTGTATCTATCTCTAAATCTATATCTATATATATCATTGTTACTTTCTGATCTACTAACTCAATGAATGCTTTGCAGACTAAAATATATCAACACTTTGGTGACATCATGTTTTAAAGTAAGACTGCAATAAATATGAAATATTGAGAAGAAAGTAATTAAGCTTCCTCCTTTCTGCTCCTGGAAGTCAACAGGAGTTTACCATTATTTTGTATGGGAGATGAGCATCACATCAAGGTGTGACACTTTTGAAGAACATACCCCAGAATTATCGGAACATAGTTTAGTCAACAAAGGGAAATGATGAGATTAATTGGGAAAGACCGGACAGAAAAACAGTAAAAAGTGGAGATTGGAACAAATTCCCTGAAAAGAGATCTCCAGCAGACTCTTTTTTGTATTAAAATCAAGACTAGCACTGTCATCAAACTGACAAACAACTCTCAGTGGTGTAACCAGGAAGAAGGACACTGTATTACCATCACAGGCATAATCTGTAGAGTAAGTGCAAGCATCAGACAGGCTTGTTCTAGAATAAATGCAATTCTCTAAAGTAAGTACACCAAAGGAAAATTATTAAAAATGGAGCCAGCAGGATAATCAAAGTATTGGAAAGCACAGCTTTTAGTCAAAGACTCAAAATCTTTCTCTTTACAGTATCAAAGAAAAGCTTCTGGAGAGATTTGATCACATTAAATCTTAAGGGACTGAAAAATTTCTTAACAAAGAGCTCTACAGTATTTCTCCCAAAAATGTAGCAAAAGACAAATGATAGGAGTTACAGCTAGAAAAATTTAAACCAGAAATATGTGAAGAATTTTAAGTAGTAAAAGTTAGCAGCCATTAGAAGAGACTACTAGGAGTATTGTGAGTTCTCCATCTCTTCAAATGTTTTTCTTCTAGAAGTCATCCACTTGTTAAAACACTAATTAATTCAGGGAGAGACAGGAAGGGAGGTGGACTACATGATCTGTGTGTTTTCTGGCTGAATAATTTGACTTACTGTATCATTTAAATCAGTCTGTTTCAAATCACTGGATATAACACAGATGCAAAGAACTGTCCCAATGGCATTTAAATTTGAATATGACAGAGAACTTTTTTCTCAATAGCAGAAATGCTATCTGTTGGCTTCTCTCTTTAGTTAGGATAATATGGGAGGTATTGCTTGTTAACCATAAGCAAAATTTAGACAAACAACCTTTAATATGTTGAACTGTTGAACATCTCAAAATTCTCCTTTTTCATAAAATTGTACATACAGCTCAATTAAGTCTGCGGGAACATGAAATATTTTTTAAAGTCCTGTAAGCTTTGCAAGCTTAGAGAGAGCTTAAGAAAAGTTGTTTCAGAAATCCTCCTCCAACCATGTATATGCTCTAAATTAAATATGCTATTTTTATTCTAAATTCATGCAGCAAAAGTGCTCTTACAAGTTTTCCAGATAAAACAGATGATTCAAATATATGAAGTTCAAAAGAGTTTTTTCCTAAAGGGACTCTTTCTCTGCAGTTCAAGACTGTAAGAAAAAGATTAGTGCAGCTCTCAATTCAAGATCACTTCTTATAAAAGTTCAAAAGAGAACAGAGTAGACTTGGCAATATATGTTTAGGTTGCCAGGCATGTTACTTTTGCTCTTTTTTGTTTTCTCATGTTGCTTTTTTAAATGAAACTTATTACTGAATCTGACAAGAATACTGCATTTCTCCTTTAAGAAGATACTAAGCTAGCTAAGTTTCAGGAGGAAAGCTGTAAATTCTATTAAACTCTAAGTTTTTTTTTTTTTTAAATATAATAAAAATTGAAATAAAATTAGTATTTTAAAAAATGTGCAATACTTTTTATAATAGAGACAGTACTTCTATGCATCTTTTTATGAGAAATAATGAAGGGAAGAATTGATTTCCTTGAAAGTTTCTTGAAAATTCTATTAACCTACCCTCTTAGCCTGCCAATACCCAAGTGTCAGATGTTACATACAAGGGATGTTCATAACAAGGCAAGGTAATAATTCTCACACAGCAGGCTTTAGGATATACTCATTTTGAATAAGATTTTTTTTTTTTTTGAGTTTTCTGTGATCCGATTCCTTGAGTAGGAGATTTCTAAATATCAGAGTAGTGGCTATTAACAATAGTTCTCCACCTGGACTAATGACTCAAGGTTGACACAGAATATATTTAGAAAGGATGATGTTGCCTGCAAGAACATGTCAAAGTTTCTTTCAGCTCTGATTCTGTGATACTGTGTCACTTCATCCACAGTGGACATGAGAATGACACATTTTTTCCTCTTTGCAGCTTGTCTGACAACTCAAAGATTCAAACAAGGCCATCACTGTGACCTTTGAATCCTTTCCCCCTGCTAGTCAAAATCTTCTTCGGACCATTATGTCCAAGATAGGAAAAGTACTGGCCAGCACTAGTTTTTAAAGGCCACTTAATTTGCATTGCAGTTACACTGTTTATAACCACTGGTGCTATATGCTTTTCCTTGACACTGCTGCATTCATGTTTCACACTCAGCCTTTGATCTGCTCAAAATTATGTCTGACTCTGTATTTGTCCTTATTGAACAGCTTTCTGTCTTTTCAAGGGTTATTTTTGCAATGTTAGGATTATACTGAATCCCATGAACATAAAGTATTCCTGCAGTCACTCCCAGAGTAAGCAGGGTCTGTGTTCCATGAAACCACTTATAGTGATGTTCTTGAACAGCTTCCATCCAGATCTTTCTGGAATCCTACCTAGACCGTTCTTTTAATTTGACAGTGAACTCGAGAATTTTCTTCTACTCATCTGTATGCTCATGTTGTGGCAGTTTCACCTAGTCATGCAAGATGTTAGAAATCTTAGTGAAGTCAATATAAATGACACTATACAGAAGGATATTAAAAATCTCAAAAGAAGAATAGATGAGTTTTGATTATAAGAAATACTTGGTTACTCTTTTTTCCAAGTTATCTTCTAGATAGTCAAAATAATGTGTTTGATTAATATTTTTTTTTAGAAATTAAACTTAGGCTAATCAATAATTCATCAATTTTTCCCTTTTAAATGTTCTGTTTCCATGAATACCTTCTTAAAGATAATTATTAACAGAGTCAAGAAAGCCTGAGAGAATCCTCTAAGTATTCTAAGGTGATTATGTTTCTACCAGTCACACTAAATTGCAGTCTGTTGTCCTGTAGGAACAGAAATTGTCTGTAGGAACAATCAACATAGCAATATAGTTAGTGTGGGAATTGGGCATAGTCCAGCCAGAGAATGATAGAGTTTCACAAAACCTTATTTATTTTCCTCAAACAAAACTCCGTGCTGCTGTGGCTGTAGTACCAAGCCAATAGCAGTCTTACACCTGGCTTACAGCTCTGGTGTTCCTAGTCACTGATGCAAAATAATCCTGACACAGTAAAAGTATTCCCACTGTCATGGGGACCTTTCATCTAACACTTGAAACCTACGTTGTGAAAACCAAAGGCTTTCATCTAATGGTCTTTACCTTCAAAGTTAACATCATGCCAGTAGGTCTTTCCTCTATTGAACAGCTGGGAAACAATCATGTCAGTCTCATCTTTAACTGAAAACCTTACTTTACGTTAGACAATTCTTCCCATTGAAAATGGTTTTGAGTTAGCTAATGAAGTACCATCCTTGCTTTCTCAATGCTGGCAATATTAATTGATCCACTGCCTTAAAATTATCTGAAGTGCTCAGGGACTCTGTAAACAGGGCAAGATGAACAAGAGCTAAGAAGAAAGATTTTTCTTAAATTTGACATATCAATGATAATTGTTTTAACTGAATCATTCATAAAGATTATATTTGTCAGATTTGTAGCACTGCAAAGTCACATGTTGGTTTGAATGGCTGAGTCTGACCTTGCCCTTTCACTTCTTCCGAAGGGTGTTTAAATCAGATCACAATTATTTTTATTGTAAAATGATCTTTTTACATGCGAACAATTGGGATGGTAATTGTTAAGCTGTTGCATCACAGCTGTTTGCGTTCACACTGGCCAAAATGCAAAGATTCACCTGCTCCTCCCATGTCTCTCAGAGCTCCTGGAAGCATGGGAAGCCTTGGGGACACAGACAGTCTTTTTGCTCAATAAAGAATCATCAAAAGGGTTGTGCACAATCACTGTTGGACTCTATCAGGCTAAAAGCCAGCTTTTTTCCATACCCGAATTTCTTACTGAAGTTGCACAAAATAAAGATATTTCTAGAATAATTCTCAAAGGAAAACTGAAAAAAAACCCGATCCAAACTAAAAAAAAACTTAAAAAACAAGCCCTCATTTTTTTACAGTAAGTGTGGCACAAAGTCTGCTCCATAAAGTGTGATTCAGTTTAGAACCAAATTTTGTAATGTCATCTTCCACTTCTATATGTCACAATCTTCATTTCTTTAAATGAGTGTCCCTCTACCCTATTATTATTTGACAATATTTTAAAATCCAAAATCACTTATAAGAAAGATGACTAATTGAAATAAGTTTTAATTCCTTTGTGGCACCACTCTGAAAGCTACAACATGAAAACAATTGAACTGTTAGAGATTAATATTGTCATCAATTTTATTTCAGATGAGGTTATATAAAGGATAGAACAACCCTTACAGACATTACAGACAAAAAAGAAGTAATAAGTAAAGCCCAGGAGTGCAGTGGAAGGAAATTCAAACCTATTATTTACTTTACATCTTTTCATTTATTTACTAGTACATAGTCTTTCTGGATGGTCTATTCTATCTTCTATTATAATTTTGGAGTTATTTTCACAAAGAGCTAAAAAAATGTAAAAAATATGTATGGCTGCAAAACCATCCTGCAATAGTAGAGCAATTCAATAAGAAGTGATATGTCAGAAATAACTTCTCTCCTGCCTATTTTTCAGTGATTAAATTTCAAGCTGACAAGCTGATTTAAAACTAGATCTCTTGTAATTTTAGAAATCCATACCAGTTACCTATGATATTTTCTTGTGAGATCTATAGCACTGATGCTGGTCCTGTTGAAAAAAGCTTAGAGGCATAAATATTTCTTATTTAAACACTTCAAAAATTATGTTGAAATGTGATCTAAAGTAACAGAAAATCAAAATTTTTCCACTTGATATAGACTTGCTAATTTTTTTAACACTGAAATAATACGCACTGTGGGTTTGCAGTATGATTTAGTAAGACTCCACTTATACACTTATAAACTGGAGAAAATTTCATCTCATGCTTTAGGGAATCATACAGTCACAGCATAGTTTGGTTTAGATGGGACCTTTATATGTCATCTAGTTCAACCCCCTGCAGTGAGCAGGGATACCTTCAACTAGGTCAGGTTGCTCAGAGGCTCATCCAACCTGATCTTGAACTTTTCCAGGGGGTGCCATAGCAAGGACAATGGGACAGGGTACCATACCAGGCCTGCCTGGATGAGGCAGGAAAGCAGAGATAGCTAATGAGTGACACTTACAAACATTCCAGACTTACGTTCCACCAGAACTGAGTCTGTGGGGCATCGCAGAGCTATTCAGAAATCCTGACTTCTGCCATCTGCAGCCATTTGCAGAAACCTTTGAAGAGCTTATTTGAAGAGGAAAACCCCATTGTACCTAGACAGAATACCTCTCCTAGTTGGATAAATCATCTCACACTCTTTGTCCTGGACTTGCTGCCACTTTCAAGGCCCTCAAAAATACATGAAATAGGTTCCATTCAAGTCTTTAGTTCATGTGAAATTAAAAACTGACAGAAAGTAGTATTTCTGGTGTCCAACTCAAAAGAAGCAAGGTGGGTTTTTAAACTGGAGAGCATAGTCAGAAACTTAGAGAATCATAATAGTACAGTATATGCTTCAGCTGTATTTTAATGCAGTAAAATTGTACATTGCATCAAATAACACAAGAATTGTATTATTTTATTGAAATAATTGTCTAATCACACCTGGCGCTCTGACTATGATGTGATTAGTTTCAATTTACTATAAAGGAAGGAATCCTTCTCTAATGCAAATTAGTAGATATGAATAAAAAGCCAATTAAAAAATATTTTTTTATTCTTCCTTGAGAAGAATCCAAACCTGCATCTTAGGAAAAACAACATGGAGAATAGAGGGTCGGAAAATGAATATGTTATATATAATTGGCATATCTGAACATCATTCATCATGTTGTCTAAAGTAAAAAAAAAAATCATTGTTTTCCTTAAGGGGAGCATCTTTGAAGAACACAGGGTCTGCACAGCTCAGTAGTTTGCAAGACCATCTGACAGAATACACTGAGAGTTGAAGCTCCAGTCCCTGATTTGAATTGCCAAATACTTAATGTTTCCTATTGTGGTGACCCCACCTTTGAATAAGCAGATACAAAACACCTCAGTTCCTTTGTGGCCATTCCTTTGTGACATCTTAAGTCAGGCAAAGTGTGAAAAACAGAAGTATGTAAAGTAAAACTTTACTATTCATACTCAGGCACCTAAAGAGGTGGACTGATTTCTCAGCATTATCCAGCTTCTGCAGAAAGCAAGTCAGTTTGCTTTAATTTCCAGTTAATAAGTGACCATGAAACAGGAAAATTTGGATACAGGATGATTAGCAACTTTATGCACTCCATACACAAAGTGGGCTTTCTTCTGGACTGCCAATTTAATTTTAGTCCTATATCTGTTTTATGGGTTTTCTGTTTTGAGTGAACACGTTATTCCTCTAAAGTTAAAGCTGACATTTTTGGCTAACCTTTTCACATGGTTTTCCTTGTTCTTCTGCCAAGGTTCGAAAGCTCAGCCACCTTACCCCACACAAGCTGTGATGACATATGAAAAAACCCTGAATATCCTTATTTTCCAGTGGTATCTGATGCATAAACAATTAGATGATCTGTTGCGGTGTGCTGTTGGCCAGGTTTCAGTTTATCTCATGGCCAGGCACTGCTGCCCCTCCCCTGCCCAGGTATCTGTTTTCACCCCCCAGAGGGCTCTGTATTGCACAATCTTATACAAAGCCCTGCCAAATTCAAACCTTGCACTCCTTTCCTATAGGATATTGTACCCTCCCCCTGCCCCTTCATGTTGGTATACATGTGACTGTAACCCCCTGTGCCAGTGCTTCTCTGGCACAACCCCAGTGCCGAATAAACCATCTGAGAAGCCCCTCTGTCTGTCTCTCCTTCTTTGGCGTGCCTGTACCATGGGTGGGTTGAGTGAAACCTTGCTGGACCTTTGCCAGCCCTCCCGTGCCTTCGGAGCAGCCCAGCCAGCCCCTGGAACTGCTAGCAGACGCCCTGTGCCCCCAACGGAGGCATTGCGGCAAGGATCTCCATAACTATATTTAATATATTTTCAATATTGTACTTTCCCACTGAGATTTCTTGCCAAACATTACGTGGGTGACTCGCTTGTAAAGGTGACCCAAATCTTTCTGCTGATTAGCTGCTGTGAGGCAGCTTGTAACAGGTAAGAGCCCTAACTGCAAATGCTAAAAAGATTTGTGTTTCTGAAAGCTAGCACTCCCAAACTTCAGGAGTACAATTGTTTCTCATACATGTACTCAGAGAAGTGCAAACTCTTTATCATCTTTTATGAACCCAATACACACCATTACCCAAGGGGACTTGCTTTTTGATCTGGAGTGAGATTTCAGGAATGTGGTATTATCCATCCACTCCTTTGGCTCCCTCTGGAGAGTCAGGCATGCTTATATCCCTGCTGTTGTCTGTTAAATTGCACATGAGCTGTGAGCAATTCAAGTAATGACTCTCATCTAGATTTCTCACATTAAAGGGACTCCTTAGATTTCAAGATCCATCGGCACAAGATATTTTTTCCTTTTTATAGTGACTGGAGATAAAAGAATCGGGGTTACATCCATGCTAGAGTTAAGTGATAATAACCTGGTTATTACCATTAAATGGTCTTCCCCTTATTTCACAGAGGGAAAAAGAACAGTGCATATATATATAGCAGACAGTTTAACTCTGGAAAACTCAGGTTGCTGTGTTTGGAATGCAAACACAAAAGAAACCTTCTGTTGATCACTGTATGATGAATATGCAAAGCTCCAGCAGTTTCAGCTCCTGCACTACATAAGTTTGGCTCTTTATATACTCCAGCTGTGAATACATCAGCCTTGGTGTCCTGGTGCTGCAGGAGTGAGGCTGCACCTGACTGGAGACAAAGCAGTAAATAGGAGAAGGTACCCAGGTACCAGTCCAGATTTATACACCAAAGGCATTGAAGAATTTTGAAAACATACACTCTTTTGGTGATTTTTTTAACTGATACTTAGACAGTAGTTATCTATAGAGGGTGCAGAACTAGAAGCATCTTCATGGACATAGATACCGTTTGAAAAGAAAAGCAGATCTTTTCAAGGCAGCTGGTGCTGGGTTAAGAGTTTTTGATTATCATCTCATAAGGTAAATTATTTATTCACCTGGTTATCTTAATGACACTTTCCTAAACACATTCAGGTTTGAATTTATATTTGTTAAGTAGTATCCACTGCCACTGCTCACAGAATTCCAGTTGAGTAATCACTACTATTGTATGGTATTTCAGAAGGCATCCTTGCAAAGATTAAGATACCATTCTTTATTTTTTTTCAGAAACACCCAGTTACTGTCTTACAATCAATTCATATTTCGAAATATTCCTCCCTGATGTCATCTGATAAGACCTTTCACATTTTTGCATATGTTTCCTATGTCTAGAACATGAAGAAACCAGCTTACGTATTTCAGAGAGAAAAGTTTGATTCTTAGAATAGGAAGATAAATAGCTAATAAGGATTTAGTACACATATTTTACCCTAAAGAGTATAATTTCTTTATAAAGAAACAAATCAAGATCTAGTTCTGTATGTTCTGTGGAATTGTTACGATTTTATGGGAATGTTTCTGAAGCTAAAATTGAAATCAGAGTTTCATTCACATGAAGCATACCCAGAGATTGAAAGCATGCATTATAGCAAATGTCTTATAAGAATTTGCTTCTTTATTTTTCTCTACAATTCAAATAATTTAGTGATTCATTGAGTGTAATTAGTTTTTTACAAAAATCTGAGGGGGTTTTTTTCAACTCTTTACACAGTGGCTCTATCCTGTCATTTTGTGATGAATTTATTCACTTACTCTTCTTTGAAAAATTAGGATGTCTAATCAAAATGTTCCTTATCTATTTTCTAATTTGTTAAAATTTTTCATCAATCTTGTAAGGCAAGAAGTACTGTCCATCATTAAAGCAAAACACAGAACATACTTTTGAAAGAAGAAATGAGTAAACTGACTTAGTTAAAAAGTAGTACACCTAACTGACAATTTAAAGATCAAGAGACTGACATCTGGTTTTAATCTTTACATATCCATTACCTACATTTGCAACACAATTAAGAACCTCACAAATAGCCAGTCTGTGAGGAAGAGCTTTTTAGTTTGATAATTCATAAATAATACTCCATGAGTCCATCTTATTTTAATTCTATAGGCTGTACATATTTGTAAACACCCAAATTCCCACACCTGTGCAAAAAAGTGTAAAAAAGAAAAACAATCATTAATTGGGTAATGAGTAACAGCATTATTTACTAATTGGGTATATTACAGAAGTGTGTTCACACTGCTGTACTGTACTTAAAGACCTTGCCAGTGATTCCAGCAGAAGCTCACTAACCTAAGAGCTTACTAATTTGTGATTGTACAGCTACAGAAAAGACAGTAGCTCTGATTTGAAAATTACCATTTGCTGCAATTAGACAGTCATGAAGTCTAATTGCTTCAGATATTTTGTACATTTTGTTAAAAAAGAGAGATGGTTATTACATTCGACGAAGCTTAAAAAAGAGGATATTTACACAGAAAGAAAAGCATAGCTGGCTAATACTTTAAAAAGGTTTCCTTTACTGTTTCAGCAGACAATTGATTTGCAAATAGAGTTCTGCTGCTCTTCCAATTACATTTCTCTGTTTGATTTTCTAGTAAAATGGAAGGCAACAGAACTGAGTATAATTTTGCCCATATAGATATATATGGGTTTTGGACTTTATCTGTCATATGTTTGAGGTGTTTTTCTTCAACCACCAGTACCTTGTCTGTACATTTTTCAGGGTGTTATTGATGCTAGGTATTATGAAGAGGAGAAGGTTAGAAGAACCAGCTTGTTAGTGATAACAGCCAGATCCTGGGAAAAATCAGGTCTTCAGTTTTCATCTTGTACATGCCCCAAATATTTGCACAGACCTGCAATCCTCACAAAGGAACTGCAGCATCAAGGAGGACACAGTATTTGAATTTGTCTGCTTGTCCATTTCCAGCAAGAAATACAGATGCCATTAAAGGTATAAACATTTCGTGGGCTTATACTGAAAAACTGGGAAAGAAATATATCATAAATAAAAATATTTTTGAGACTAGACAACATTTGATACCCAATTTTTCTGTCTTTAGAGGTATGCTGAATTATACAAGCAAAGTGTGAGGGAAAGTAAATGGATTATTATTTAGAAGAAAACATGTGAAAAAGTAGTTTCAGAGCATGACTAGGTTTTTGAGGACTGCTTAGTTTACTGGGAAACCTGCATGGCAGGGTTAAAGAATTGAGGGCCATATATACTTGTGTATCATTCTTCCAAACACTGATAGATGTCTTAAACGCCAGTTTAGATCAGATATGACCAGTAGGGTGACTTGTGGAAAATATGTACATAATTTATGTTTGGCATTTGCACTTTAGAATAAAGGATTCTGGCCAGTGTACCTTCAGCAAATTATGTCCTACTGTCAGGTTTCAAGCATCACTCTAATGTCCAAACAAAATTATATGGCTCAACATGTTACCCCTTCCTGCAGTGGGTGAGTTTTGCCCTCAGTGCTGTTTTGTACACAAGGATGTTACTGCTGGGATGTTACACCTCCACCTTGTCTCTAATGTGGAAATAAATACCCAAGTTTCAGAATTTATTTAAATAGAAAATTATCACTGTCAGTTAGTGCCTGTGTCTCTTCCTGGAAATTTACATAATCTACCAGTAATTCTTAAGACAAAACCCCCAGGTTTTGGTCACTTAAAACCTAACCCCAAAACCCTTTGTGCATTTAATCCTTTTTTTTTCTTTTCTTTTTTATTATTAGTAATGTCTGTGGGTGTATAAGAACTGTAAATCAACATACTGAAGTAGCATGGTTCAGTGTTTTCCTGCCTTTTCTGAAATAACAGTGATATAATTTAAAGTGTCACCATTAATCCACATTAAGCTGCTTGG
Source organism: Pomatostomus ruficeps (assembly GCA_013400735.1). Lineage (NCBI taxonomy): Eukaryota > Metazoa > Chordata > Aves > Passeriformes > Timaliidae > Pomatostomus > Pomatostomus ruficeps. The sequence continues at coordinate 4,821 of VYZT01008088.1, read as the reverse complement.
CACCCTTTCCATTCTTAACTACAGGAGAACAGACCAAAAGTCCATCAGTCTGGCACCTTGCCACTATGAGCAACCCCTAACAATGGCTTCAAAGGATGCTGTGAAATCCTCAGAGTGAACCTTGCTCCATAGACTGTTTCATGAAGGGGATGAGAAGACAGAAATTCTGTTTCAGTCCATGTGGCAGATGTTTTATCTCCTAAATCTCCCAGTTAAAGTTTTCTGACTTTAAAATCTTCTGATTTTAATATACTTATTTTTATCTATACCTGTAACATAACCATCAAGATAATATTTTAAAATGATCATTATAGAAGGGCACCTTCACAGTCTAGCAAATGTAGCATCCATTCAGACAGAATTACTACTGGATCATGTTTTGCTTATTTCATAGAGGGTAATTCAAGAATTTCAGATAGTTCCTGAAAACTACATTACTGCCAAACAGCCTGCAATATTTCATTATAAAAAACACTCACACCATCACAAACCCAGCAATCACTCAAAGACAGCCAGCATTTATTGTTTTCCACCTTTACATTTTCCAAAGGGATACCAGAGGGTTAAAAACAAAATTTTAAAAAAATTAAATTGCTTTTGAGCTAAGCACTTGTATGCCAAGTCTCAGCATGGAAGGAATTTTAGCTGCTGAGCAACCTCATACAATAGTGCTTTAGAATAGAAATGCCACAGAACAGACCCTTAACTACAGTATTGTAGCTCTGGTATGGGTGCCACTGTGATGAAAGTACTCTGATATAAAAGTGTCTGCCATGAAAATAAAGACAGAGAGACGGCTTTGTAGGTGGAACTTGGGTTCTTTTATGTACAGACTGACCCAGGCAGTCAGAAGGGGAGTGTAAGAGGGCAAGGACCACATTATGTGGGCACGTAGCTGCCTGAGTGGAGAGTCAGGGAAAGAGTGTTGTGCAAAAGGAATTATTCTAGCACCATTTCTCACACCTGTGGTAACATTAATGTTTTTTCACAACTTTTCTGTTTGTTTGTTTTGTTGTTTTGTTTTGAGGTTGGATTGTTGGGTTTTTTTCCCTAAGATCAGAATAAGGTTATCTGCATTCTTTTAAAACCTCTTAGGCTTCATGCAAAATCTTCTATATATTTTAGAAATAATATAGGTCTTAGCCTAGTAAAAGACGGCTGAAAGGCATGATGTTTTAATAAAGACAAGTCCTTTGTCCTTGAGCAGTGCAGATGATGTCACATTGGCCTCATGAATGTATGTAGAATTACCTACTTAAAAAACTTATGTGGAAATACTTGTGGCTCTCATGAAAAAGGAGGTTTTAAGAAGATTACAGACCTAATGAAGAGAAACTTCAGATGTTATATAAAACAGTGACTTTAAAGAGAAAGACTTAGAATTAGCTGAACCACTTACCACTTATTTTTGAATATTTTTTTAGATGAGATCTGTTTAGTTAAAAAGCACAGTTTTAAAGGGAAAGAAATAGTAACCACTAAAGTTCTGCTCTGTTCTATTTAGCAGAGTAATCATGGTGGCATTTGAATTATTAATGAATATTTCAAACTTACATATTCTGGCTTACATATGAAACCTTTTCTTTTTTTAAGTCTCATATAAGATAAACTAACTATATTAGTAAAATAATAATGGTATTCCTTGCAAAACATCTGTTGGGATACTGGAAAAAAAAGAAATTGGGTTAGTCAAATCTTCCGGGTTTGTATTTTTTTTAAGGGGAAAGAGAATGAAAATTCTTGCTAGGAGTTGAAGAACTTTTAAAAAATAAATTCATACCAACTGCTGAATATTTCTTTTTGTTGTTGTTGCCAGGTTTGTCACGCAGTGCAAGCCAACTTCCTATGAATTCAGAAAATTATTTGTGTCAATGTGTGCTGTATTGCCAAAGAACAGTGAACCTATAAAACATCATCTGTGATTATTTATGACTACATGAATGTACTTCATTTTTATGTGGCTTGGTACAGTATGGTTTTGAAATAGAAGGCTCATGCCTGAATTAATGCAAATAAATGAAAATTCCTGCAATTACACTGACTGTTGATAGTTCCTCTCTAACAACACCAGGAATTATATGAAGATTTTGTTAGTCTTGAGAAAGAACTAGAAACTAATATTGTAGGCAAGAAATTATTCAATCCATGTAAACTAAAGGCTAGAAAATAATTTATCTTTGAGAGCTTCTTTCCTCTCCCAGTTTTTATCTTGCAAAAATTATGTTATCTGATTTTAATTCATTTCTTGATACTCTTTTAGAACCAGGAGATATTTAGGTTCATCTAGAGCATCAATATCTGAACCAGCAGCATGTCTTCTAGCAGGGAATGTCTATATGCTAACCACTTTAATTTTTACTGGGTGGAGTCTATATTTTGCCACTTGAGGGCATCCTGTCATAATGTTCCATTATAAAGACACATATCTAAATTTTCATAAAAATAATGGATTTCTGTCAAAACAGTGGTATTTTTCAAAACTTTTGAAATGTTAATTTGCCACACTTAATAGGCATTTCCAAGACCATAGATGAAAGTGGGTTGTACTTCAGGAAATGCTAAGTCAACAAAGAAGGATAAGTACCACAGATGTAAGTAGTTAGAATTTACCAGGCAAGCACCAATGTAAACTTCACAGATGTGTAGAAGCTTTGACAAAATTCACTTACAAAAGTTAGACAGTTGGACCTGGGCTTACATGCACAGATAGCAAATGGATTTACCTCTTTTTATTGATCAATCATGTATATTTTAGCTTTAGGGAGAATGATGGCAAGGGTTTCAAACAGGAAGACAGCAGACTGAGATACTACAATCAAAGATACAATTTCAGCTACATGAGTTATGCTATATTTTTGTAAGTGTAGTTGATGACAGTTACACATAAAACGCCAGTTCTCAGACACTTGAAGATATGACTATGCTTTGACCAAATTCTACAGTGGCTACCACATTCAGATTATATCTCCTATTGTTCTGTTAATCAGTGATATTATAATTGTATTATTGTGCACATTTATACAAAAAGCATAATAGTAAATTTTTTACTGTTTTCTTTCTTCAATTTTTGGCCCCTTACCTATGTAAAAGAATCCATTTTAACATACAATATTATGTACAAAGCTTCCAGGTCTTTACACCTTTATTATATTTCACTTTGATGCTATCATACGACGTTTACTTTGTGCTGGGCTAGAAATTTTGAAATTTAGGGTCACACAAGTTGCAGTCACCAGGGGTAACAGATCCTAGTCATGAATTTACTAGCCTTGGTGGTAAAACATTGGAACATGTCACGTTTATTTTTCCTCTCTGCAACAGCTTCCTCCTTACTGAATAAGGAGCACTGATTATGAGCTGTGTCAATGTAAGACTTCCTCTTTCCATACTTGGCTCTCAGCCTTTTTTCTCTTCCACCTTATAACTTTTCTCCACCTACTTCAGAAACCACATGCTGTCCCTTTATTAACCTGCCATTTAATCAGCCCTTCTCACTAAGCCCATAAACACAACCCTCACAATAAAACTTTATGTGCAAGAAATGTGCTTTTATTTAACAGCCAGTTTAACCTCTCCAGGCTTTCATTTTGCTTTTCCCCTTCAAACAATACTCACATGGGGAAAGAGACTCATTCACACTCTTTTCCACATGTTCCTTTCATTTCTAATCACAGTGCTCAACTGACTGAAGTCCTCCCAAGGAGGATCTCAGACTGCTGTTTTATTCTGTATCTTTCAAACTACCCAATTTCTTCCCAGTCTCCCCATTAAAACCCTGACCCACAGCTGTAGATTGGCTGCTCTCTTTTGCTGTGGTCTGTTCCATATTTCTTACGTTCCTATAGAAAAACGATTTGGGAGAGCTGCCACCTTCAGTTTTCCATGTATGTGAAGCCACCACGATATTGCCACTGCAGGTGTGAGAATAAGCCATTGTCAAGTTCCCATTTTCCACTGTGAAATCCCTCTGACCTCCACACACTGCTGCGATGTGGAAGTGGGCTTTCAGCTCCACCACCCTACTGCATCATGTCATTGGCCAACTTTGTCTTGTTGTGATCCTGTCACTTGTCCTCACTGGGGAGCACAGGGTACAAATGAAGTTAGAGTTTCAAGCTGACACCTTTCATTTAAATTAGGTCTTGCAATCCATTTCTTTAGCCTCTTGTCCCATGAGGTGGTGCACAAAGTCTAGTTCTTTCTTAAGACAAACATATGCCCAAAGAGGCGTGGTATTTTCTGGTGAATTCTTGCACTTTCAAAAATGGTATCCTCAAAATTTCATTTTAGCACTGCTTATATGAAAGTAAGAAGCAAGTTAACCTGTTCATTCATCAGGGACAGCCTCTTGATGGTGCAGCCACTGTAGCATCACCATCAGTGGATGTAGGTTGTAGAATCATCTCAGTGAAGCCTTGCAGGCTGCTCATCCTGTTGTCATTACTCTTTCCCAGGCATCTCTCACTGCTTACCACTGGAGAGATGAATATTTAGTACAGCCTCATACAGGTACTTTGTATAAAGCAGAGATTTGGAAAAAACCCCACAAACTGTGGAGACATAACTTCCCTGATCAACCAAGAGAAAAATAAATATCACTTTATCTGTTGCAAAACTTCTTAGCAATAGTTATCTATAAAAATGCTGGGTGAGGAATAGGGATTTCTCTTTTTCTAATGCATTTTATCATGCACACAGGCAGAGCTTTAACACTGATTTCTTCTTGTTTCATGGATGTCATCCATCAGTGTTCTCTCTGACTCTTGTAGTGGTAGGCTTATCAACATCTCACAGCAACTCTAAATCCATGCGCAAAAATAC
>VYZT01008058.1:759-29068 GCA_013400735.1 Pomatostomus ruficeps | reverse complement strand
TATATCACAAAAATTCTAGGATTAGTAGGAATTCATCTTCCCCTCATAGTCCTGCTGTGGATTTTTTGCATCCCCTCTGTTTTATAGCCATTCATCACAATGCTGAATTACTTGTAATTTTGTCCCCCAAATGATACCTCAGAAATGCTGGAAGCAGCTATGCACTACACATCGCCTGTGTCTCTCTAGGGATATATTGTCATTGATCCTGATATTTCAGGACAGATTTTAGCAGCTCACAGCTTTCAACCATCTGGGTGCTAAAACTGTGGATCAAACTTAGGTGTGTGAGCACCTTTGCAATGGCATCCCAGTTTAGGACAGTCACATTTGATGACAGCAAATCCTCCTTTTGCCAGAAGGCTGGGAATTGGATTGCTAGGATTGGTGATTTAACTGTAGTCAGTACCTTCAGCAGCAAAGGCGATAAGTCTGTATCTGCAAGCTGTTGATTAATTCCTCTGGTTTTATCTGTATTTATAGAATGAATGAAATACATTGAAAGCTCTGGAAGAATTATTTTCTGGATAGGTTTGCAATAGCATAACAAATGTTTGCAGAGCGTATTCTGCATTTTGCCTAGAACTCTTATATGGTGTTTTAGGTTTTAGCAGAAAAAAAAGTTAAAAGAGGAAGGGATGATCAGAACCCATAGTAATTCAATCATGTTGTAGTCACGTGGAATTTCGGCTCCATACTCTTGGCTGGGTTTGGGTTAAATCAGAGTAGTTCTCAGGCTGGGAAGGCTAAATTATAGATGGCACTGCCATGGAAAAGCAACTCTAGGAGTCTTCTGTCAATCCCCTGTGCCAGCCAGAGCCCCAAACCCCATTCATCATTAGAGATCATACTTTAGAAGGCAACTGAAAGCCACCTATTCATTTCAGTGCCCTGGCTGTGGCTGTAGCTACACCCAGCAATAGAAACGAAGGGGCACTTTGTAGTGACTGTGAAACTCTGTTACTACAAGGCAAATATTAGCTTCAAAAAGAAAAGTGTTGTACTTGAAAAAGCTTCACTAGCTCATTACTCCTCACGGGGAAGCTTTATCATGCTTCCAGCATGTACGCTTCAACCCCACACCCCAGGAAGCACTCCTTTTTTGAGATTAAAAGTATTTTATTCCTTTTGTTTCTTACACTTTCCACTAATTGAAGTAATATCAGTACCAAATCATTAGACATTCTTTTCAAGTGGATTTTAATCAAAATCCCTGGGACCAGAATTAAGGTTTTTTGATTTCAAGATTCGCTTTGCAATCATTTCTGTGGGTGTACTCCGTTATTACTCGGCATCAGCTATGCATTCATTACTTCCCCTTGGATCAGGTGCCAGTTTTTTTCTTCTGTAGGTATTTTTAGTCAGCAAATCTGATCCTATCTTTGGTTTTGCTAATTTTTACATCAAAATAAGTCCGTTTCCCTCTGTCCTGCCCTAGCATGGTATGGAAATTTCAGAGGGAAACAACATATTTATTTTGTATTAAAAAATGATTCCAGGAATTTAATTAATCCTGATTTACTTAGGTACAATACAAGAACTGGAACTACTGGCTTTGCTCTTCGAATGCTTTTGCATATTTTAATATCCAAACAAAATGATTATAAAACTTTAGCAAAGTACATTTTCTCTCAAGGCTCTAGGATAAGAAGAAATCTGACTGATTACTCCTTGTGTCCCAGTTCTCCATGAGTTGTTGAAGTGGATTGTGCTTTTGCAAACCCACTTACAAAATCTCCAAGGTTTCAAAATAAGACATGCGGGGAAGGAAACGCACTTTTCCCCTTGTGCAGTTTGCAGCTTAGGAGTATTTCATACTGTGGTGCAATTCCTGAGAAAAGAGCGTAGTCAACATGTACTTTTGCACTGAAATCAGAAATCAAGATTGGTCTTTAAAAACTCAGTGAAGTGACCAGCCAGCCACAGCTTCCTTGAGCATCCTCCCTTCTGTGCTGCTTTATATGGCCTCTCTGCCCCGAGCTGCTGCTGGAAACAAACAAGACATCAGCACTGAGAACATTCCTTTGCAGTGATTTTTAAATGTCACTCCGTTGGTTTTATTCTGCTGCTGCTGCTGCTATTTCCTACCCCCCCTCAGTATGGTAGCTGCTGTACAAAATATCAAGTCCCACTGTGCATCCCAAGCCATTTATATATAGCCTGAAAGAGAGAATGTTGTAACCCCATCACATGAGTGTTCGCCAGAGCGTGCTCATGTGCACTCACAGTGCGTGTCTCATGCCAGGCTGGTACTGTGGGTCTGCAGGCAGATGATGGCCCTGGAGCTCAGCCCAAAAGAGATGGACTTGGTTGGGTGCTGGATACAAACCAGCTCTGAGCTGCTCTATTAAAACTCCTTCAGTTCAACAAGTACTTGTCAGGAGGTCCCCTCTCTCAGCCATGTGACATTGAGGATGGGAGCAAAGGTTTCTAACCTGCCCTTTCCTGCTCTGATCTCATCCTTGTGCTCTGGAGACTTCCTCTTCCTATATCCACTTGGGACCGTTGTTGGACACGCAAGATCTGCTTCCCAGAAACTGAACTGTGTTCCATACACGCAGTGCTTGCCCCTCATGCTGCCCTCATGCAGGGTACTCTGCCAGGTTTCATGGCACTTAAATGTTCCATGATACTGCTGGAACAACTCTGGCACAACCCTGGAAGTCAGCTTCTATTCTGTCTTCAGGAAAAACAGAAATATCTCCTTTTTTCTGTGACTTAAGTTACACTTGTGCAGTAATGGACAAAGAGACCAAGCCAGCAGATTTCATCTGTATCATAAGATCTAGTTGTGTAAGTGATCAACATCTCCTAACTGTGGAGCAGGAGTTACAAAACCAGTGAAGTCTGGGGTGATTTTCTTTCCTTGCCACATAGCCCAGAATGAAACACAAGGGAAATTCTGCTGGTTTTGTTAGATCAGCATATTTGTTTTTGCTGGGTTTTTTTCCATTGTTTTGTTTGTTGTTTTTTTTTAAAGCTAGTTTCCTCAAGGAGATATTGAGCTGTCTTGATAAAGCTCTGACTATAATTGTGTTCTGCAATTATATATGCCCTTGTCTGCTTCAAGACATGGGCCAGACATGATACCTGGTGTTTTGGGTGGAATCTGGTTGAACACAGAAGTGTCCAAGTTTTATACCACTGAGTTGCCTGCATGAAGTGACAAAAGATGATGATTGTGACTGAAGTGTCTCACCTAGTCCTGATCTGTAAGACTGCTTAGTTAGGATTAAGGCTGTATTGAGCCCTCAGCAGTGGTATTTTGGTTGTCGTGGCTCAAACAGGGCCTCTGTCCTCATGAAGTGCCATAGGATAAGAATTCACTGCATGTTTTCAAGCCTTCCTCTTCTTCCTACAGCCCATATATCCAGGAAAGAATTGCATTGCAGGGCAAAGCTCATCCATTTCTGCCTTCCTAACTCAGCTGTGCTCCAAGATTTTGCAGGGAAGAGGGAGAGCTGTAAGGGTGGAGAGGGAACAGAGCCTGTCTCTATTCCTTCCCACTGCTGAAGTGAAAAACCTCAGGTTTTGGAAGGACAGGTGCTAGAGGAAAACAAAGAGCACAGGAAAACAAAGAAAAGCATAGTCTTTATAATGCAGGGCATAAGACCAGTATTGAGTATATCATGGTGAGATGATAGTTCAAGCTTCTGCCAGCTTTGGGATCATTTGTTTATTTTCTTATACTTAGATTCACAACCCTGGCATGGCAGAGAAAACACGCGGTCTCTCTTCAACTCTTGGCCAGAAATACATTCCTGATTTTGCTACAACCAAGAACTGCCCTTTTTTCCCTTTGGGTGGATAAAAGACTGACTGGTTTTCTTTCTGGAAGGAAGAAAGGTTACATGGGGATGCATGAGAACCATCAAAGACATTTTTTACTCTGAATTGCCCTACCAGAGCCTTTTCTACTATTTTGCTCATCTTAGCCCAGCTGAGTAAAGGTGAAGGTAGCAGAGGGTCTCATGCCATTCACTGAAAGCCTACAGTGTTTTTCTCCCACTTAGGCAGCTATGGAAGGGAATGTATAATTTTTACACAAGCGAGAATAGATTATACTTCAAGAGATCCTGAAAAGTAAGGAAACAAATGTCCTGGTTTTGCAGCAGGACATTCTGTCTCAACTAAGTGGAAAAAAAAGAAAACCTAAGTTTTAGCTTCTTGTTAAAATGCTTATATTTATTACAAAAATCTACTTAGCAGTAAAACATTCCTAACAACTCTAGGCATCTCCCCTGAGGTATTTTTGCTGTTTACAAAGCAGGATTATTTTCCATGGTGTTGGCTGTCTTCCCATCCTTTTAGGTATTGTTTCTCAAGCTGGGCTGCTCTTCTTCAGGGACATGAGCTGCAAGGTGTGCTTATGTGCACAGTGATTTGCTGAAAGGAATTTTTTCAATCCCTGGGCATAACATCACTTTTGTCATTCTTCCAGCTGTGTTTTCTTTTGTGTGTTGCTAAAAAGAGTGACAGGATTTCTAAGAAGTTACTGCAGAACTGGTAAACCCTGGATATGCGCAATCAAAACAGTTCCTTGTTATCTGTAGAGTTCAGCTGGTTGAGAAATAGACATACTAAAATATGCTCTTAGACCTAGAGTCTCTAAGCACTGTACACTATTTCAAATCCACAGAGCAGCAAGGCAGGCATGAGATAAGGAATTGAAGATGAAGGAGGAGCTGTGCATGGATAAAACATATGTCCCACCCCCAAAATACAGCCATGAGTTAATGGCAGAGAATATAGAATATAAAATCTCTATAATATAAAACCTAGAATACAAAATCTCCTCCTTAACTGCTACCCTGGTGTGCACATTAAACACACTCTGATAGGAAGCTGCAGTCTGTAAAGAGAACAGATGCCTGATGGATTTCCGTTCCCCGCTCCGTTTTAGGTAACTTCTGCCTTCAGGACTCAGTGATCAATTCTTGTGCCACCTCTGGATTTCTCCTGTGTTTGATCACTACACAGAGAACTACACCTGAATAACAGGTCCTGCTTGGAGCAGTATCTGTGGATTTCTGCATCACACTGGGCTACCCATCCATTGCTTCTTGGAATCCCTGATAAGAATTTGTTGAAGGCCACAATGCAGTTGTTAAGCTGAGGCATCAGAATGTCCTACTGGCGTCAGTAGTACATTAAGAAATACACCCTACACATATGAAAAATTCTGCTTTTAAAGAAGGATTTCTTTTCTAAGTGCCCTTAACTTTTTTGGTGCTGTTGCCTTGGCTTTATACTCCTTTGACTGTAACGTCTACAGATGCCACTTGCTGTATCAGCTACAAGATCAGTGCCAGTGTGTTTAACTATCATCCCCTGTAGGTGTAATATTAATTCTGTTGGTGAAGGTATTCAGATATGCCAAACAATTTTTGATTTAGAAAGGATTGCTTTGACACTTATGCACGTGCTCTGATGTTGAAAAATGTCCATGACTAGGGATGCCTTTGCTGAGTCTTCCTTTACTGAACACAAAATGGCTGAAGATGTTTGCTAGCTGTCAGCTACCTTTTATATTTAGATTTTTAATGTTCAAGGTGGACTACTCAGATTTAGATGCTGTTGCAACTAAAGTAGGTATGAATACCTATTAACTAACCAAAAATCCCTGTTTTATTAGAGAAAGCATTGTCTTCTTGAGCTGTCTGAGCAGTGAACACTTGCTTTTTTCCTGGGTAGATATCTCCCACTTTATACCAATAAAATTACTAGGAAAATGTTTGTTATAAAAGGAAAAGGTTAAAAGCTGCCTAATTTGCTTCATCTGTTTTATAAATGGATGAAGGAGTTAAGCATATTCTGATCTAAGGCAATGTAGTTTATGTCAGTCCTATGTGGGCCAGTTTCCGAGAAATAGAACTCATTTATATGTTTTTCTCTAAAGCACTTTAAACGGAGAGTAGAGACAGCTCAGGACTTCCCAATAACTGTTTAAACTGAGTTTTGCCATTCTAAAGGTGAGAGCCTTGGTCTGGAGTGTTCCAGGCTCCAGGAGCTCAGGGAAGAGCAATGGACAGCAATGCCTGTTGTCAGTACCTGGCATTGTTCCTGTTGCTCTGCTAACCTTTGCCCATGAGAGCAGCAGCAGGAAGAGCCGTAAGGGTTTTCCAGAGCGCAGAGCAGCCAAGGCAGCAGTGGTGCTGTGGATGTTCTGCTGCTGCCTTTGTACAGCCTTAGGAGACAGTGTAGTGCCTTTGTGGAAATCAGCCCTCTAAAGAAGTTTTCTTGCATTGCATCTGAATTTATTTGCTAAAAAATGCACACGGCAGTGATCACAATGCAGGTGATCAGCAGCTTTCGGTTATGTGCTAATGCCACCTCATGCAAGAAAAGGAATCTGTCTCTTTTTCAGTGCCTTAACCCTACCCCTGCAGCACCATAAAGTATAAAAATTGTATTTTCTGGTCTTCTTTTCCCTGCAGAGAAATAATTCTTACTAATTTGGGCCTTTAGGCTTTGACATCTTGAATGTCTGAGATGGGTATGTTTTGGAAAAGAGGAAACTATTTGGGTCCTGATGGTATAAAAATGTGATTGAAATTTAAATTATCTTAGTTTGGTCTATTAAGGTTGGATTTATAACTGTCACCCTTCCTGTAAAACTCAATTTATTAAGATTTTTAATACTGATTTGATACATCAAGTGGATATATTGTGGTAATTAAGTGTAATGGGGCTTTAATACATGTAGAATATCTTCAGAGGACAGTGAATATTACTCACCTCTCAATCCACCTAACAGTAAGGGGACTCCACTATATAATTACAGTAACTGGAGAAAGTAAGGGGTGAGTTTTTTGGCGTACTGTACCACAAAGAAAGGTTAAAAATGTCAAACAGCTGAGACCACATTGTGACTGTTGTACCAGTAACAGAACCAAATTCACACAGACACACAGCCAGTCCAAGGAGCGAGAGAGAGCGTTTATTACAACCCTCCTTGTATATGTGCTAAAAATCCATAGGTGATTGGTCAGTGGCCACCCACCCCCTGGGGTGATTGGCTGAAGTCCTACAACACCCAATTCCAAACACGCTGTGTCTTGAATCAAAAACAGATCAGGAAAACCAGCAGGTGTTCAGATACTATTTACAAAAACCATCTTATTGTTTTCATAGTTCGCATGAGAAAGGAGAGATTCTCACAGAATACTGCAAGAAGCTGGGAAAACCTTCTGCTAGCAGCTTTTCAGTATCCACACCACATCGTTAGTTGACATAAATTACATAATTGTTTTTTTCCCAGCATCATATCTTTGTTAATTATGTAAATGCATTATGGAATGGAAGACTCAATTCTCCTGGGATCTTACACTGCCAGTTACTATAATTTTATAGCTGCTTCTTTCTAAGGATTTGTAAATTGGATTTGAGTATCAGTAGCATTATCTACTTCTCTTTTGAAAGTAGTTTCAAAATAGTTAAGGCTACATTATGTCTCAGGAAGTGGCTATACCTATTTCTGATATTACATGGTATTATACATTTGGTTTATACAATGTGGTCACTGTACTATTTGTTATTCTAATATGCAGCTAAATGCTTGTTTACTCTGATTTCAGGGCTGTTTTATCCTAAAAATGAAGATCTGACCTAAAAGGTATTAAGTGTTTGACACAAACTAGTGTTTGACACCACTAGTTGTATATGTACTAATATATGGTTCAACATGAGACCGACTGTGAAACTAAAATAATCTTTCAAAATAAGGTTCAGAAGTGTATAAATTACTTTAAAACAAAAATAAAAACACTTGAATTCTTTTCCTTAAAAGCCTTCAATTATCCAATTGAAAACTTCAATTGGGTAATTGAAACTTCAATTATCCAATCGTGCTATTTCCAGAGGCCACCCTTCATCCTGTCACTTAGAAAGAGGAGCTGAAAGGTGACACAGATTTTAGGATACCTAGTGGTACAAAGCGGAAGGGCATCTAACCACCTTTAAATCCAACTCCTAACGTAAGCATCCACATTACTGAATGGTTCATATGAAAAATGGGCTATAATAATAATTGCATTTCTTATCAGAAGTACTAGAGCTCCCTTACAAATGCTATAAATACTTCACAATACAGGCAGCTAACCTTAGACAACAAGGTGGTTGTATATGGTAATTTATAAGTAATTTATTTTGAAAGTTAAATCACTGAAAAATAACTAAAAGCTAGAATTAAGCTTAAAGGTGATTTTAGTTCTGCCTTCTTACATGTGGAAATTGGCTGACATTGATGTCAAGGGGCTGCAATTTCTTTCATGGCCTTTATTTATCCAATATTTCTCTGCAGCACAGAAATAATTTCTCATATAGGCTAAAGAAATTTCATTTGTGCAGAACTAATCAGAGCCATAGTTCAGCTCATCATATAAGATAGAGCAAGACAAGTGAACCCATGGAATTCCGGAGAAGCAACAGAAAATTAATAGGAAAAAAATGTTGTGTGAAATAATGAGAATATGAAAAATACTGTTTGTTACTTTCAACTAAACTTCCAAAGAATTTTCAGAAGACCATCAAAAGGCAATTCTGAAAGGCAAAATTAATTCCAGATTTCCATTCTTCTTTGTGAAAAACTAGCAGATCTCTTGAAAGGTTAGAAAAAAATTGTGTCGTTGTTCTTTCTCAAACTCGGCTCTGAAAAAACTCATGTGATTTTTCCTTCAAATTTACTATCAGATATACCATGAGAAGTGAGAATGCTGCTTTAGCAATTACACCTGAAGACATAAGGGTAATTTACCAGGGAGGAATCTGTAATACATCATGGGAGGTGCAGTCATGGAATGGTTTGCATTGGAAGGGACCTTAAAGATCACCCAGCTCCAACCCCCCAGCCATGGACAGGGACACCTCCCACTGGACCAGGTTGCTCAGAGCCCCATCCAGCCTGGCCTTGTGTAGGCTCTGAGTCCAGCTAAGAACCCCAATCCCACGTCCCATCAGGCATTCACCCAGCTATAGAAGACAGGTGAATCTCAAATCAGGCACAAGTTAATCTTTCTCATCAACTTGTTAATCCAAAATACTCTACAAATATCTGCTATCTTATCAACAAATTGCCAGTTTCACTTTCCAGGTGAAGTATTGAAAAGTGGAAACTAGAATTTCCATTAAATCACATCCATAATTATTTACAGTCATCTTAGTTTCAAATTCATGTTATATGAAACCCAGATAAAGTTAAAAGATTTATCTGTAGTTTATACAACTGGAAGATCAGAACCAGGTGCTGCATTTCACCATAGATAATATACCTCTCTGCACAAATGTAATATATGCACATAGCGATAATTTAAATCCATTAATTAATTCAAATTTTATGATCTTGTCCTGTGAATACCTGTGTTATAATGCAGTTATGACGTCAACATTATATACATGCAAAATGCATCTTTTAAAATCACTGTTTCTTTAATTTTAAAATCCAATTTGAAACCCCAGGACACTAGTTATTATAAAACCATGCATTAAAATGTTTTATTTAAAACACATGTAAATAAAAGTCTTTAGAATCTTTAAGGGATGAAATTGTGAAGAACATTTTTTCTTAATTATATAACTTAGTGCTTTGTTTACTAACAGAAACACTTCATGTTTCTGCTGAGAAAAGAAAAAGTCAAATATCCTATCAGCTATGCACCTGTGTAGCATCCACAAAGAGAGAAATACAAGCTTACAAAATTCTTTGATGATTTTCTAAGATAAGTTAATATCAGTGAAATATATTAAAAAAGGGCTCAGTTCTGCTCATTCAGTCGTGTTCTGGCTTGAATTATATTAGTAAATATAAATTGCATTAGAAAAAGCACTGCTTTATGGCTTTGTTTAATTAAAATGGAAAATCAAAACACTGGGACAGGGTAACTTTATACCAGATAAAAGAATTGCTGATGAGCATTTTTACACTTTGACAAACCCAGATGAAACTTAATATTTCAGAAATGGCCTGTGATATAATTTGAATAATTTCGAGACTCTGCTATTAATGAATATTAAATGAAAACCTTAAGGCTCAACTTAACTGTCATAATCTCTCCCTGCAAAGTCATAATACGAAGCCTGCATATCACAGGGAGCCTTTTCTGTAAAAATATAAGGTAAGGATTGGATAATATAAAAATAGCAGCTAGTCCATCAAGGAGGAGAACAGTTTATAAAAAGTCTTCCCTCATAAATTCTCTTGCTAGCTATAGCAGCTCTGAGAAATGAAGAGCTCCTGTGAAACGCCCAAGGCCACACTTTGGTTAAGAGCTGAGAGCTACATCGTCTTTAATGGGAGATCTGCTTTTTCTTGACGGAGGTGAGACCTAAGAGCAAGGCTTTATTGCAGAACAAAAAGGAGTTGTGTTTCCCTAAGTGCCCTATTCATTGACAAAAGGGCACTAAATAGAGCAGCAAGGAGCTGCAGCTGGAATGGTCGGGGTGTCCTACCTTGTACACGATGATGGGGATATCGATGACTATATAGATGAGGTCTCCCAGGGCCAGGCTGGCTATCAGCGCGTTCGGGCCGTTCCTCATGCACTTGTTCTGGTAAATGATCCTCAGCAGTGTTGCATTCCCAACCATGCCAACAATGAAAATAGCACAAGACACGACGGTGTTAATGTATTTGAAAGTTTCAGCAATCTTGGTCTGCTGGGAGCATTTGACAGTTTGGTTGGACACCGGGGGCTGAATGGTGGTGAGGAGAATGCTGGATTCAATCCCTGAGAACGTGGAAAGGGGGTTTCCCGAGTCACTCCGGTTGGCAACGTCTCTGTCAGAGCTGTCACTGAGGACAAATCCTGGGACCAGAAGCAGCAAGGAAACTCTTAAACACAAGGCTTCCATCCTGAAGTCCCCAAAGAGCAAATTCAGTGAGACAAGGGTTTGGGTTTCTTCTTCAGTATTTCAGTGAGCTACTTCTCACTTCTTCACCTGCAGAGAGAAACTGTAAGCAGAAAAAGGAAAAAGTGCACATAATCAGTACAACAGGTACTGTAACATGTCCTGTTTCTCACTTAGGGAGGGCATTTGAATGTTCGGCCCCTGCAGCACATATGTATAAACACCTGTTTATACTCACTATGCTGCTCTGAAATCTAGATTGCCCCCATTACCTGTCTGACAAAAGGCAAACACAAAATATTCCTTAAGTAAGTGATAGCTTATGCGAGTAAGATCCCACAAAATCCTGTTAGCTTGAGACAGAATTTGTAGAGGGATGGAAAAAATCAGGTGGATGAAATTCTGTTTTAAAATATGGTCTTGTAGGAAAATTAGACCTGTCTTGGAGACTGCTGAATGACTACAATAAGAAGTTATTCTTTTTTCCTTGAAAAAGAAAGGTAACAGCACTGCATTAAAAATTAATGGTAGTAAATGCATCCATTTTCTGAGTATTTTTGATATACTGTAACATTGAGTCTTTATATTATTTTTCTCTGACTTATTACCTGGATTTCAAATGAAGACTGAAAAGACATGTATTTCAAATCAAAATCTGGACCAGATCCAAAATCCCTAATTTTAGGAAGAAGATTTTACAGTCCTAGGATAGACCTCTGGCCAGGAAAAAACCTTCAAACTTTGTGATTTGGTCCTGGATGTAATTGCAACTCATGTTCAGTACTTAGCCACAGTGAAGTTAATAGTACAAAATTAAGCCCTTTTAAAGATAAAAAATACTTGATTTAGTATTCTAAGCAACAACTCATGACATTTCCAGGTGGGGAAGAAAGCCTTATAAGATTCTGTCCCAGTAAATGGGACTGCCTGTATGTAATGCCTGCCACAGGGGTATAGATACTAAAAGTGATACTAAAAGATCCCTAGTGAAACCAGAGATGTCACTTAAGTGCATTTTCTTGAAGCCTTGGTTTAATTTAAGAGTAAGATTTTTTTTTACATGGTTTGTATCTGCAAAACAAGGCAAAGTGGTGCAGTGTTGACAAAAGAAGAGTAGAAAATAAAGTATTTATAACTTTCTGATTTCCAGGGACTCCCGTGAAGTATTTGGGAAGATCCTTTTAAATAAATGAATCCTAATTTCATTCCCTGTGGGTCTATTAAGTCAGAGTTTACAGCAAGAGGTTTACCAGAGAAGGAGGGGGAAAATTTACTGATAGTACTTCTGGAGCAGGCACAGTATAAATATTTGCTACTCTTGCAGGCTTCTGTTGTGTGTGGTCTGTGGAAGTGTGTGTGCACCTCTGTAGATGCGATGCTAGCCGGGGTATCCCTGGCTGGCATGCAGAGTGCTGTCTCTCACAGACCAGGGATGCACCTTCCAGTCCTTGTACTGCTGTATTTGACATCAGCAACTGACCAACTGCGAGTTCACATGGACTTTGTTTTAAAGTTTAATGTACTAAATACCAAATTCCTCTTTATCAAATTAAATTAAATGCTGGTTATGATGGTATCTCAGGGCACTAAGCAGCAGCATGGTGCAAGTGTGTTCACTTTAGGTTTCTACATCATGCCAGAAACAACAAAGGTGTTTGACTGTAATTCTTTTCAGGTAAGGATTAATACTTGTATTATTTCCGATGACTATGGTTCCTCAATTTACAAATGGAAAAGCTATATCACTAGTAAATATGATAGAGCTATGAACAGGACCCACAGCCCTATGTTTTAGTAGTTATATTAGTTTCCCCCTTACTTTGTGGCCTTTTTTTGTGAAAATTTGATGTATGTATCACATAAACATGGTGGTGGCATGGCAGTGACGACGTCAGCATGTGAAGCTAGGACCAAAATTGCCAATTACTATCTCTTCCCTCTCCCGGAAAAAACTTTTCCCAAAGAAGCAAAACTATAAAGTTTTTAATAGACTAACTACTAAGGCTACTTTTTTATAGATTCCTGACAGCGTTTCATTTCTCTGTGCATATTTTCAAAGTATTTATCTTGTTACAGAATACAACACGCAACCTGCCTCGTACAAGCAACACGCTGGCATCCCTGATAACTTTCTGCGGTAAGGTAATCTAGGATCGCCCTTCACACGCAGCCTGGGTACCTGGAGGGTGTGAGGGTGCTCTGTTCATCTGGGAACCACCCGCCTGTGCTGTGCCTGGGCTTCTGCAGAGGCAGCCGCGGATGCAGGGATCTAAATTCCTGACTTGCCTGGAGTATCAAGCCAGAAAAATTCCCATGCCGAGGTTCGCGAGAAGATACCGTACTAGTGGAAATGAAATTGTTCCAAGCATGAAAGACGAGCAAAAGCGTTAACGGTGCATGATCAGCCCAAAGGCAGCTGAGATGTGAACAGGAGCAAATGAAGCGGAGCAGGGCAAGAAGGCGCTGAAGGGAACAACGCCGGCACGGGGGATTCTCTGGGCTCTTCCTAGCGAGGGCTGCCGGGGAAGCCGCCTGCTGCTCCTTCCCCAAGACGAGAGGAACCACGCTTCTTGCACCACCACAAAGGATCAATTCCAACATGCATTGGCAAACCCGTGCTGCCTGCCCTGCAGCCTATATAGAGATCCTCTGGCAAGATCCATACATCGTTAAACTTTATGGAATAACTGTTCCCCCAAGCTGCCTTGTGCCCGTCCCTTTCTCTCTCCCCCTTTCTCTCTCCCACACACTCACACCCGCACACAGAGGTGCACCACCGCCACTGAATCCCTCTCCGGGGCGTTTCCAGCGGTGCAGAAGGTGTCCGGGCTGTTCCCGGGGTGGGATCGGGAGCGGGCTCCCGCAGCATCCCGCGCACTTCCCCTGCCGCGCCTCCCCGCCAGCCTCACCCTCATGCTGCGGCTGCTGCCGCCGCCTCGGAGAATTTCCTCTGAGTGGCTTTTCCTGGGATAGTCTTACCGGATCCTCCTGCCTGCGTCTGACTGGGTGGAATTGAAAATCTCCACCTCCGCCAAATCAGTGAGCGAAAGAGACAGGACTCGAGACGGGACTGAAGGAGTCCGAGCTTCCCCTCTTTTCTGCCCCCTCCCCCAAGTAAAACAAACCTCCAGCCCGAGCTGAGCCCCTGCCAATGTTAAACACAAAGGCTGCCTCCCGGGCATGGGGGAACACGGAGCTCTTAACTCCTTCCTCGCTGGAACTGAGCACAGCCCCTGTGCTGGACTCTTCTAAACCACAGCCTCGGAATCCCACTGCTGGAGCTGCCTGCTGATGGCACGCAGGATTCTCAGGAAGGCTCTGTGTCTGATCCCACCAGCCGGCAGAGGAGCCGTGAGCAAAACGGGGAAATTTGATTAAATAAACCGCTTTTGCTTTGCATTTGCCCCAGGGTTGGCCGGGATCAGAGGCTCTGACACAATCAGTAAAACTCTGTGAGTTTCAAAAATGCTGGATCCATAAACAGAAACTGCTCCTGAGTGAAATTTCTTTGATCCATCCAGGACACACCTTGCTAATACATCTTAGTTGCATTTACAAGGATAATAAGTGTGGCATTTTCTGTCATTTCTATGTTTCCTATTACTCTTCTTCTGTCAAGACAGAGGTGCAAAAAAATTTGTGCAGAAAAAGTGGAAAGTTCACTTATACCTAATGATATTTTCTCACAATGAGAAAAAATGCCAGTGTATCAGAGGGAGCAGCTTGTACTGGAAAGAGTTTCAAAATACCTTCATGCTAGCAAGTTCATGAAATTTTGAGTCTTTTGTTGAAACATTTCAGGTTTCTCCTTTCCTGGCAAGTTTTCATCTGATTGTACCACAGAAATTATTTTCGAAACATATATGGGCTTCTTTTGAATAAAAAAGAGGCAACCTTCCTAAATAAGATGTAAAAGTATGTCATCCTAAAACAGCAAAAGCAGACTGAAAAGAACAATAGAAAATGTGGTGCTAGTGGCCTGCAGAATTAAAATATCTGGCACTAAATCATGTAAGACATTTTTTTTAACTTTATCAGTTTTGCATAGTTAAAAATATGCTTCTGTAGTATGTTTGAAACCATCTGATAAAACTTGAACAGGAAAAACCAGCATCTGGATCAACAGGATTAGCAATACTTTATTACTTCTAGAAAGTCATCTCAGTTAAATGAAGTGTCAAAACATAGGATCTTTGAAGGAACATACATATTCAGGCTAAGAATCAAAAGAATCACTGTTTGCAAATCATGTAGAAAGTTTAACTCAAAATCTCAGGTGGCCATGAAGATGAATAAATGCTGACAAGCCACTAAATTGTCCATATGCTGGTGAAAAAAATCTTTAAAGTTTGGTCATAGATGCTTAGTATTAAAGATCTGCTTTGTCAAGAATCATCTTCATGGTAACTTGTTGGAAAAACTATTGAAGAGCTGGAAAGGCTGTCATTAAACCCCATGCACACTTCATGGAGTGCTGTATTGAATGCAATTCTGAAATTTCTTATGTGTTCTCTAAACACTGTTAAGACCCAATTCCTTTCCTGGGATCATTTGACCTTTACATCTAAACAGTTAGATTTGTAACAAAAAACAAACCCAAAGCAAACAACTAAAAAACTCCCAAAACAAAACAAAACAAAGGCAAAAACTATATTACTGATGTCATTCAAACACACATTTGTTCTTCCAATTCATAATTACATGACTCCGTATATAACTGTATTTACTATTACATGAAATAAATGTAATGAAGTTATCAAATTTACTGTGCTGTTAAAAATCTATTTCTAGACAGCTTTTATGAGCGCTTCTTTTATTGCCAACCCACATTAGCAGTATTAGCTATTAGAAATTACTGATCCATGTTCTTTGTTATTTTTAGTGCTGCTGATTTTTTAATTGGACCTTTGTTTTGTCTTTCATCTCCTAGGTGTCTAAAGCTCAGTTGATGTCTTGTCTTAAACTAAGATAAATTCAAAATTATATTTAATTGTTCCTGCTTTTATGGTGCTCAGGTAAGTAACATGGAAAAGGAAGTTTTCCTGTATGAATTATGCAAAAACTGCAGTTGCAAATGCAGCTGACCTCAGCTACTGGGAACAGTGATAAAATGCAGTTCTTTACACCAAGATGTTTTCAGCTGTTTGAGACACTTTCACCATCACTGTAGGACTGCTGTTCTCTGCCTGGAAGTGTTCTTGGCTGAGGACTCTGTGTACCAGTTTCAGCCTGGTGAAAGTGTTTCCTCTGACCTCTTCTGCTTTGTGTCTTCAACAAACTACTTAGCTCATCTTGCACAACTTCAGAGATTCAGAGTAAGGGCAACATGTCAATCTCATTAGAAAAAAAACAATTGGATTTGCAGCTGGAGTCAAGAAGACCATCGGAATTTTGTAAAGCTATTAATTTCCATGAAGCCTTCAGGTATTAGGAAGGAATACTTCCATTTTATTGGGTTGAAATGGATGTTGAGCAAATGTATTACCTGTTAAGCCACTTACCTCCTCAGATTCAGTATGAAATAGGAACATCTGTTCATCAGGTCATGGAGTCCTAAATTGCATTACTGAGATTCAAAAGACCAAAATCAGGACCAGGCATTGTCTATAGTTGGCATTTCCATAAGCAGTCAGTTGGTGTGCTTATAATCTGTAGCATTTTCAGAAAATTGGAAGTTATTCATCACAAAGAATATAAATATTTAATTATTCTGCATTCTTCACTAGATTTTCGATATAGTTTTTATCAGAAACAATACAAACAATAGAAAATAAGACCCACTTGGATAATTTGGGAAAATGCACCTAGATACTTTGGTTACAATACTGGATAACTGTTTCACTTTGAATTCAGTATCTTGATCCAATGAATAAGAACTCAGAAAATCTGAAACTTCTCATGGAAACATGCGAATTTCAAAAACACTTGTTGGGCAGGTTTCTCAACTTTTACTACCCCAGTTCAATCAGAAGTTGCTGCTCATTGAACAAAAAGAAGAATCACCCAAAGCATAGAGAGCATTTCTATCTTGTGTACATTATCTGTTCTTTGACAAGAGACACATCTATGCAGCTGCTTTAGAAGAATTCAGTTAAAAAGAGTACCCTCCAGAAAATACAAATTCATTGAAACTCAGGGCTCATTAATTCCAGTGATCACTGAACCAGTTATGTGCTTCTGTTATGTAACATTTCTGTTTCCCAGCAGCTGCTTTATTTAAATTGTGTCTCTACTAATGCCATATCTATAACTTTATTTAAGTGCTTAGCGCAAATGAATCCTTGTTCTGGCAAGGCTCTCTTGCTCCTCCCTCCTTCTATCTCTTTCCCCCCTTTCTCTGTCTCTCTCATCTGTTTTCTTCATGTTAATAGAAAATGTTGGCAATTTACAATATGAATTTATAATTCAAAGAAAATTGCAGTGAGAATACTATTGTATTAGTTTATAACTGGAAAGGTGTTTGTATTAGAACCACTGAAATATTCCTGCCCTTGGACTATGGGAACCTGAAGCTGTGATAGAATCAAAAGTCATAAAGGATTGAAGTTTAAAGGACAAAATTGACACTGGAGCCAAACAATTAATATTGGAAAAACTGCAGGAGCTACTGCACCCCAAAAGGGAATATTAGTCAAGAACTGTGAATTGGGTGTATCTAAATTTTGCAGAATCTTGATGGAAAAGTTTGAGTATAAAGTGAGCTTCTTGGGCCTTTAGTGTGCAGATTGGAGAAATAAGGGTATGTGTTGTTGAGTCCCTTCAATTGCTGAGCACTTCGGCTTCATCTGGGGAGCATTTACCTACAGCGGTAAATACAATAGACTAAGAACATTTCAGAAAAGATGTCCTGGGAGAGGTAATGTTGTTGGTCTTCATTTCCATAGATGGAAGCCCTAATTTTCCAGCTCTGGATCTTATCAATCTACTTGGTGGGAGGCAGTAAAGAAGAGAGAACCAGACCTTTCTCCCTGATGCTCCATGGTAGAAGAGGAGGCAAAGGACACAAGAAATGTGCTCTTGAAATGCAAGAAATTAAATTTGAATGTAGAAAAAACCACTTTCACTAAAAGGATCATCAAAGAGTGACACAGGGTGCCCAGAGAGGTTGGAGAATCTCCATCCTTGAAGATACTCAAACCCCAGCTGGATACAGTCCTGAGTAACCTGCTTTAGTTGTCTGGACTCTGAGCAGGGGCGTGGGCCAGATAATTTCTAAGAGTCTTTTCCAGTCTCAAAAGTCCGCAGATCTGGGATTCTGTGATGGGAGTTCCATTATGTCAAAAGTGTTTTGACTTGAGGTCTGGAATTATGGTGTTCAAAATCCTTTGAGTTCTGTTGTATGTACGGGGAAATGAAGTGGTATTGAATTGAGCATGAACTACACACACACAAAAGAGTGCTTGTAAGTTAATGCCCTGTGGCAAGTTGGATTTTGTCCAAAAGGATAATGTGTGATGGTAATTGAAATATTTAGTGAAGAGTGTAATTTTTAATGTCGGCTCTCTACAGAAATTATTTTCTTCTCCTTTGAGGCCAAGACAGCAAAATGAGTTACTCTAGGGAGCATTTTGGGGTCTTCATCCCCATTGTTTCAGGCAATCCTGAAACTGGCTGTGAGCTAAGTAACCTGCTCCAGAAAGACCAGTCTTCAATGGTGACAGATAAAAATATTTCTACATAAACCTCTAAATATGCAGCAAAATGTATACATGAAGAGCAATAAAATAGCAATATGTCACAGAAGATGCCTGTTACATAATCATGCAATGAGTGAAATTCTGCAATGACTGATTATAAGCACACAAAAGAAAAAAATACAGAAGGAAGGAAAAACAGATAGAAAGATAAATTAAAATTTGATGTAAGGAACAGTAGGAGGAAGAGAATGTCTTAGATTAGAAAATCTTCCATAACTTACAAAAGTAAGTGTCAATCTGTATTTGCAGATGGGAGCCAGTGCAGAACACAAGTTCTGCGATAGAGGAATGCCGTTCTGCTGCCAGATGCATCTCTTATTATCTTAAGCACTAATAAAATTATCTAGATAAGATAGTGAGATATTAGAATGCCATTTTATCTTAATCTAAATAAGGTTAAAATTATTTCTATTGGCTACTCTGCGGTGAAGCTGTTTTTCATGGAAAACCCTGACTCATCTCACTTCTTTTTAATGTTTCTATATTATATAATTTTTTGTTAACATAACTAAAACTGAGTTGAAATAAGCTGCTTGTACATTTACTTTGATACAGTAAAGTCCCATTCTAATATTATTGAATATTAAATGGTTAGCATAAACTATTCCACATATTATCTTACTGTAAGCCATATATGTAGGCCTATTTATGGACTTACCATTAAGTGATAGATTAATTACAAACTCCTGCATGTTTTTATAGATGTAAGAACTCTCTGCAACGCAATTTTGAGATAAATGCTCCAGGTTTCTGGAAAAAGTTTCACCATTCCTTTCTGCTATCTAGAAAATACCATTTATTGGAAACCAAAGCACACATTTAGGGAACTAACACGGCATTAAGACTGTGTGAATAGAAAAATCTTGGTATGTAATACTTGAGAGAGAAGAAGCTGAGAGTTCTTTAGATTTTGGTGATAAAAGCTCCCAATCCTTTAGAAAGGGATCCTTCTATTTTTATGTTCGTGCATGAGAGCATTCTGTCTGTTATACCAGTACAATTGGCTCCATCTCAACTTTGAAAAGGCTGGGCTAGGATATGGTTGTGTTCCTGCTATAGGATTGGTATGATGTGTTGTCTCGTGTTGTCATGGCCTTGCTGTGACCTGGGTTCCCATTGCAATGGCTTTTACCTAGTGTGTGGAAGAAGGGTTTTTATGGTATTTGGCTGGGCTCCTGCAGTTCAGTGATACTAAGTTTCAGAATTTTCAGGAAATCTGAATTAGTCTTAAGGATTCAGAGGCTTGGGAGGCAATTAACCTTGGCTCCCTTCATTCCCCTTCCATCCCAGCTTCTTCATGGAGAGCCTTTTCTCTTCTGCTGTGCTCTGTCTAATGAGAACCCCTCATATCTTCCCGGGTGCCTGGCAGTCCTCAGGCAGCAACACTGGTGCTCATCAGCTGTCTCCCTTTTCCTGCTCCTTGTCCTGCTGATGACCCACTGTGGCTTCTCCAGCAGCTGGGAGTGTGCCCATTTCCTCATACACTGAGCAGTATCTGGTTGAATTTTGCTGTTTTACCCTTAATCCCAGTCGCAGGGGCCTGGTGGGGTGAGGACAGACAGACAGGCAAAGTGGGAGGATTGTGGCATCCCCCCCTTGGCTGCTGGCCATCTCTCGCTGTTCCCTGACAGAGGGAGGGTGTGCTGGGAGCAAAAGAGGGAATGATTTTATGTGTCTTAGTCCGAGTATCCCAGACAAAATATCCAACTCAGTTCTGTCATCTTTGAAAAGAAATATTTCTTTCTCTGGTAACAGCAAGTTTATTTTGCCTTATAAAATATCTTGAAACTGAGCTGATTTCCAGGTGTCAAGCCACTATATCCTCTCAAATAAAGGGAAATTATGGAAAGATAAAGTAATGATTCTGTTAAAATATACTAGCATATAATACTACATGTGTATTGTTTACTTGTATTTTTATTCTTGTCACAGTCAGTACTTATAGATTGTTCAGAATATGAAACGAAAAGGAACAAGAGATATTGTTGCCAGTCTCCCTTTCCTGGCTGATATTCCACTACAGTTATAAGGACTTTCATTTTATGATGTTGGATTTTTGTGATAAATAACATACAGAAGCAAGTATGCAATAAGGCCTTTGTATCAAGCTGTAACACAAGACTATTCTGTTTGTATAGATTAAAAAAATAAAATTTGAGACCACTTAAATTCCTGGGCACAGTGAGGGTGAAAATTATATTAAGTTTTTATTATAACTCTTATGAATTTAGCTAAAAGAAAACTATTGTCATTAATTAAATAAAATAATGTATTTTAGGTGTCAAGCATCAGTAAGCTCTGGTTTTGTATTTTTAACTACCAATTATCCTAGTCACAAATTTTCATCTCCTCTTAATTGGTTTAATGTGCTTTTCAATGAAACTATTTCAGAAGGAAGTTAAAAAATACAGCCAATAAATGCATGCAAATAGAAGTTTAGGTGCTCTTTGAACTAGCAAGTTTATAATTTGCATCATGCTTTCCTGGGGAAGAACATCTGGAAAAACGCTTTGCGCTTACTTTTGGATGTAAAACTCATGTTTTCTAACACATAAATGAATGGTATCTGCTCAAACTCAACTTGGTCAGATCTAGGATGGCGGGAATGTAATGTTCTCTTTTGCCCCATGAAACCTCAGTGGTTGTTTAGAACTGTATTGTGAATATACAAAACCCCAGGAATATTGTTGTGAAACAGGTGCTGCAAACACACAGATCGAGCTTGTGGCCATGTGATATTTCCTGCAGACCCACTGAAGTCAAAGATTTTTTTGTAGGGCTCTTACAGCACCATTGGATCAGATTCTCAGCTGGCATAAGGGAGTGTAGAACTCTTGCTGGAAATGGAGATACATTGATTTGTATTTTCAGGGAAATATCATAGACTGTGTAATTCTTTCCAGAGGGAACCATGCCATTGTGTACGTCTCTCAAAATATACCTGAAACGGGACAGCTGCTGCAATTTTCTGCAAAAGCTGATCCTGCTTCTTAAGAATTTTGATTGATTTGAATAATTTTTTTGTACTTCCTGACTTTTTAGCAATTATTAATTCACTAGTGGCTATACTAATCTAGCTGGGTAAGTTTTCAAAAAGTGTTGAAAAAAATTTGAAAATCAAAATCAGATTCTGAAATAATCTGTAGTTTGAAACATTAACCTGAGAATAAAAATATTTCAAGAAATCTGCATCCAAACAGGTTTTAAACTGAAATAAAACTACTTTGTACGGACATTCTGAATGGCCCTACAGCTTGAGCGAGAACATTTTTAAAAAATAATTAAAAAGAACATATATGTTTGAAGTTAGATTGATCACATAAAGTTTATAAGCAAAGATAAAGTTATTTTTAAAAGTAAACAAATTATTTATACAGCCATATGAAAATGAAATGAGTGGGCAAAGCTGGATTCTTGTAAACAAAATAGTTTAGCTGTTTGGCATATAGTCATAGCAAAATATCTGGATCAAAGTATCAGCAACTGCCTGTGGTTGATTTATAATATACAAGTATCTACCTCCTTTCTGTTTCCAGTAGGTGATATTTAAATCTCACCTATATTATTACTTTTGAAGTGATGGCCAAGAAAAACAGAATTATGAACAATATAGGACAGAAATGCCTTTTGGATTTAGGTCTAAAGTACAGTAACAGTCTCGCAAAATGCAAGAGCTTAACTTAGAACCTTTAGCTTATACCTTAGGATGAACTTTATTTGGGTCAGGAGGTGTGTGCTGATTTTTGTAAAAATAGGGAAAGCCATACCAAAAGCCTCAATATTATTTTCTGTAATTTTGTAATGCTTCCTTGGAATTTTGCAATATACTGAAATACTTGAGGGAGTTGCTTGTGTAAAACTCCTGCTGAGATATTTTGGGGTCTCTGCAACCTTTTTTAGTTCAGGTTGAAAAACAAATCTATGAAAACTGTCCCACCTCTGAGGACTGTTTGTTAGCTCCACTAACTGCACCTTTATTCCGAGATAAATGCCCTCAGATTAAGGAAATTTACCCCCCTTTGCAGCTCTTTGAATACACATGCCCGTACAGATCACTATACATATCAGATACAGAACACTAGAACTCATGTATTGTTGAAATTCATATATGCCAAAAAGTCTTTCAAGTTATGCAGAAGTAGGAACAAAAAGTGAACGATTTTTGCTGCTAGCATTTGGCGAGACTAAAGGGAAATGAAACAAACAGATGTCCTAGAAGCTGTCAAGACCTAATAAGTCTGGTATTAATAGACATGTCTGGGCCAAACATTCTCTAGAGATAGTAACAATAATTGCTGCCTCCAGATAGTCTCATGCCTCATCTCTTCAATTTTCTAAAAGTTTCACGTTTTCAATTGTTGTGTCTTTTAAGTTTTTTTAAATAATCATTACTTAGTATAATGATGTCTGTAGATTTAAGTTCCCACCCCTAACAAGGTGTCTCAGTAGGAAACAAGGGGTTTTCTTGGTGGTGAGTGGGAACTGATCGTTTAATTCCTTCTGCCCTGGAGGGCTGGTATGATTTGCTATATTAAGAAATTCTAGTTTGAACAGATGTGTTTGGCAATTTCTATCAGGGTCAGGCTATCTCCTTGTGTAAGTTTGTCCCATTATAGTACCCCTTGCTTTATATTGTCAACTGATGGTTCTGTCACTTTTAATTGACAGAGCATCTCCCCAGCTCAGGAAAGTGGATGAATAATAACACTTTCACAGGCAGCCTCCTCTTCACTTAGGACTTTGGATGTGTAATGATATTAATCAAACTTTTTTTTTTTTTTTAATTTCTTCTGGTAGACTACAGCAATTTTTGGTGTCTTATTTAACCACTCTCAAACCACTTATGTGAAAACACATTGGCCTAGTGGGGGACTTCAGTTTCTTATCACAACTCTCCTGTATGAAAAGCGTGCTCAGAACAGCTGTAAATGCAGGTAAATAGGGGGAGTGACGGAGCATTTTTGTGTTCTAACATTTTCTCTGGCTGAGTTGAGCACCACTTGTCTTGCTGAACAAGTAATGGCATCACGCAGTCACTATCTTAGGAAGGATCTTCTTCAAAGAAAGCAACTATCTGTTGCTCTTTCTTAGTCTCTAATTTGTTTGTACGTTCTCATGTTTATCATGTTTTCCTTACTTCACTTGATTATGTCCGCTATCATGACTTACAGTATTCTAAGATTTTAAGATTTATACTGAAGTACGTATCGCTCTACCCCGTTTGCTGAGGCACTGCTGTAAAAGGTACCATTGCACTCTATTATTGTGTGCTTGAATTAAGCTCTGCTCTTGGAAGTCATGCACTTCTGAAACAATGTTCTGTTACTGCAGTCATTACAGACATTCCTTGGGATTTATTGACAGTATCTTGTTTAGTCACCTTTTCTAGAGCACTTTACTTATTGTTAAGGTTTAATGCTTCATTGTTTAAAAAACACAGTTCTTGGGATTGACTTTGAGTAATGGAGAGCTGAGATAGATCCAGAACTCTAATGAAAACCACTGCTCTGTTTGGAAGGCAACACATACCATAATATGCATTGCATTTATCTGAAGGGCTGGGGGTTCATTGCCATTTGCTTTATTTATGCACACATAATAAACCTCAGAGAAATATTCAGGGCCTGTGTTGATCCTGGAAAGCATTCAAAAGACTGAATTGTCAAGTTAAACCAGGTCTTTCGTTAAATGTATCTAATTCTTTCCTCCTTCTACTCACGAACATCCAAGGAAATAAAACTATCAATATATTTAAAAAATACACTCTTTATATGTAACATCACTGTAGATGCATGTGAAATTCTCTGTGACAGTTCTGTGAGGTTTTTAAAGAAACAGAGGATTTTAGGGTTTTTTTATTTCAAACTGATTTAGTCAAATGTTCTCAGCCACTTAATGAAAACAAGCTGGTACTAAGCTTTTAAAATGGCTGGCACTAGGAAAAGAATATCTTTACACAGAAATTAGAATATTTCTGCAAGCCTGTGGTATTCTTCTGGGGTTTCAGTAGGAGGAACCAGTATATAGAATCTGCTCTCCGATTGCTTTGAAGTAAAATAGCTCCTCTCTCCCAGTTCAAAGTAGGCTGCAAACAGGCATCTCCTGAATGTAGCTACCCAAATTTCATGTGGTGCTACCCATCCATGGCTTGGTATCAATCAGAAGCTGAACAGATCCATCCCCTAAAGCTCTGTTATGGGAAGAAGGGTTATATGTGTTTCTAATTCTCCTCATGCCAAGTCCACCTGATGATAATCCCTGCTTGCACTTAGGTGTTAAATCACCACAGCTGGGTTGGGCTGAAACCAATACAGAGAACCTTGGCCAGGCCCTCTGTATGGAGAAGAGTGGGCAGTGAGGAATAGGTAATGAATGTTGTGCAAAAGAGATGTCAGTTTGTGACTCTGAGTCTGGAGGGTATTATAAAACTCAGGAAAAATTTCAATTATTTTTGTGTCAAAACTGCAGAGTATTTCTTGTGAAGAGCTGATTAGTTAGTGTGTGCTGGTAGTTGCTAAAGCTTGAGCTTTGTAGAGAGGAGGAACAATTGAAATAAACTGATGTTTTAGTTAAGGGCTTTCAGTTTCCTGTTTTGTATGGTTTGACTTTTCCTTATATTTTTATTTCTTATTGCCTTGTGAGTATTGTTCTGGTTAGCCTGAATCAGTTCTGCTTTGCTGATGACTACATGAGTGTGCTGGCAGTTCTCACCTTGGCCATTTATATTGTGATCAATTAGTTGAAAAAGTTCTTCAACTGTGGAAGACCAACTTCTAAACAGAGGGAGAAGCTTTTTTTTGTTTCTTGTTATTTGTGTTTGTTATTTTATTATACTACTGTGTTTACTTATGCCAATATTTATTTAATTCTTTCAGTATGCTTTCTGAATAGATGCTGAAGTAGAACCACAGATTCATGCCTAATCAACATGCCTGTTAAGTCAGTCTATAAAATATTGTATTTATTTTATTGGTGACTGTGGTGTATGTGACTCTTTGGTGGGAGGCAAGTTTCATTCAGAGTGTGTTTCTTGAAAGGAACATAGTAGTTGCTCAGCCACAATCTATGATTAGAAAGCTATCCAACAAATATGAAAAAAAATTACCCCAACTCCAAATCACACAGACAGTTTATAAAAACAACTTCACAAGTTGAAGGTTTAACATCTGCCTAGACTAAAATGTCTAAATGATTTAAATATCTACTAGTGAGCAAAGAGATAATCTTTTGCTCTTGCATGTGTGTTTTACGAAGTAAAACCTATTTTGAATCAGATTGGAAAGATTTTTTTCTTTCCACTAATCTGTGCCAGAATCCAATTATAGAACACATCAGAGTAATGGCAATAAATAATAGTTATAAGAGAAGCATGCGTGTTACAATTTGTTGTTGCCAAATAGGACCCTTTAATAAGAAGCCTGGGTATTCTCTTTAAAGTGACATCTCAAAGATTTTCTTCCCCATTTACAACTACGGAATTGGTACACTTCCAGTGTCCTGGTGAATTTGAAAGTTAGCTAAAGCAAGCATGTTTCTTTATACTTCAACAGTATAAAAAAACTTCTTCCTCTTCTGAACAAAATATCTGAAGTATATAAGGAATGAAATCCTGACCACTTTGAAGTCACTTGGAAAATTCTTTTTGTCTCTCAGCAAAGCTACAATTTCACCCCAAGTGATTCAAATATTACATTATTCTAAATTGCATTGTGGAGGAGGTTAGATTGCCATTTTCCTGTTTCAAACTTTAAAATAAATTCCAACTGGCATCTTGCTTGAAGCCCTTAAGAGATTGTTCTCTTCAGCTTCTCTACCTCATGACAGAGGTCTGAGAACCAATATGGAATTTTGACATTTTCATACTGAAAAACAGAAGGCCCCATAAGTGTTCATGCTTCTCTGACTGTGCACCAAAGATTTTACACAGAAAGGCTGCTTGTGGAGAATTAAGAATGTTTTCTGCAACAAAAAACCCCCACAAAACCAGCAAGTCCAGCAGTCATGATTCCTAGAGAGTCAGAATGCCTATTTCACTGACATTACATTAGAAGCTTTAGGGTTTCTCACCGCTGATTACCAGCCTATTGCAGAATAGGGATGGGGCACATTAAGAGTTTTTACTTGTGCATTTCCAGTGTTGATTACTTTCCTTCCATTTACTTGCTATCTGTTCATTTACAGTCTGGAAATATTGTGCTTGTTTTCTGATGACAGTCACCCACAGCATTCAAGATTTTGGGGGTTGACACTGACTCCACAGACATAGCGAGCTCCATGATGGAAGGGACATTTAGTGAAGTCACAGCTGTCAAAGTGATGACTTTAGGGACCTGCTAACTGTAGGACTTAAAAATCTCAGCAATTTTTATGGAGTTTTTGGAGCTTTTTAGTTCTAAACCCCTTTCCCTTTTCTGGATCTGGCATAGAATATTCTGTGGATACAGAACTGGTAGCTTGCCCAGGACAGATGTAAACTATGTCCATGTTACAAACTATCTATTGTTTTTATTACCATGAAAGTAAATTGTAACACTTCTGAAAGTGCACAGGATAAAATACTGTGCTGAATACAGATATAAGAAACAAGATAGGAGACATCCCAAGAAAGAGGGTGAAAAGCCCAGAATATGTCTTGCCAAGAAAAATTGTTTGTGTTTCCAGGGCTACAAGAAGGATAGTATGTTTTTTACTATAAACCAGTCCAAATTCCTTTTAATAGAGTGACATCCTGCAGAGAGTATCCAGTAATATAGTCCATAAATA
Source organism: Pomatostomus ruficeps (assembly GCA_013400735.1). Classification (NCBI taxonomy): domain Eukaryota; kingdom Metazoa; phylum Chordata; class Aves; order Passeriformes; family Timaliidae; genus Pomatostomus; species Pomatostomus ruficeps. Next base: position 1,763 of record VYZT01008058.1, on the reverse strand, counting down.
AGTACGGCTGGAGTAAGTAAAGCTGGTAAATAATAAATGATAGCTTGTAATCTATAGAAGAAGTTTATATTTGAATGTTTATAGGGCATGGGAAATATGTAACTCCCATGGAGATGAACAGGGTTTTTTTATCTCTGTACCTGGCTTATTGGCTCACAGCCATTATATATTTTCCTTTGCTTCCTGCCCCTTTCTTGTTATGAGGAAGGAAGCAGATCATGTAATTAAATTGCAAATGTGTATTTTACAATATATATGTATGACTATATCACTGCACGTATCCTGTGTGTGAAGTTTCTGTAACTGGATAAAGAAAAAAAAAAGGGACTATTTGTCTATGCCATAAAACCAGTATTATATAAAATCAGTTTAAATACATGATGAAAATTTTTCAGTGGTCTGGGTTCATATCTCAGGTTGATCCAGGATGTAATGGCATTGCCCTAAATGAAGAGATAAGATTGTACTGTGTGATTTGTCAGAAAAATTGGTAGTAATGAACTCAAGTCACCAACCTCTGCCTTGCAGATCATATTCATACCAGGATACCCTCTTTTTTTACACTAGTGAATTCCATAGATTTTAATTCGATTGCCTAATTTTCCAGGTATTTTCTAAATTCTTTCAACATTGACAATAGTCTTGCTGTAGGTTTTCACAGGAATGAGAGAGATAATTCTTACTAATTTCTTTAATTTTTGGGAAGCATCTGTGCTTCCAAGAAAGCCGTAGAATCACCCCATGATTCTATGATGCTTCTTGAAAATGTGTTGTCTACTTTTGAGATTAATAAAACTGGTCTGGAAGCCTCAGGAGTCTAGGCTTTCTTGGAATTCTTCTATCACTTGTGTTCTGTCTTCAATGGAAATGCCCTTCAGACAGTCTTTCCCACAGCATTTTGGTGCTGCGAGACTTGGCTTTGTCTAAAGAAGCTTCTTGAACATTCAAAAATGTGAATTACCAAGTCTCAGACTGAGCTGATGTTGAGAGTCAGCGAAATTGGT
>VYZT01008037.1:0-10582 GCA_013400735.1 Pomatostomus ruficeps | reverse complement strand
GGCCCCGGGCAGCTGGGACTGCGCGCCCGCAGGTAGCAGGGGCTGCGCGACGGGGGTGGGCGCCGGGGTGCCCTGCCGGGGCGCGGGGCTGCCCGTCGGCCGGGGAGCTATCGGACTACTGCAGCTCCCGGCAGGCCCGCCGGCCGCCACCAGCCGTGTGCCTGACGGGAGCTGTAGTTCTTGCGCGGATGCGCCTCTCGGCGCGGCCTCCCGGCGGGACGCGGTGTACGCTGCGGTGGGCAGGCCGAGCTGGAGAGGCAGAGGTGCCCTGCGGGGAGAGTCGGCGTCACGAAATAGCAGAAGCAATCACATAATGGCCTGTCTTGGAAGGGAACTTAAATATTATCATCCACCCTATGGCGAACCCATAGGGACACCTTCCACTAGACCACATTGCCCAGAGCGTCATCCAGCCTGTCCCTGAGCAATGTCCGGGGATGCTAGATCCACAGCTTCTCTGAGCAGCGTATTCCACTGTCTCACCACTCTTGCAGTAAAGAATTTCTTCCTCATATCTTGCCTAAACTACTCTCTGATCAAAGGCTCTGACTCTAGTCGAAGGCCATTCCCACGTGTCCTAGCACTACATGCCCTTGTTCATGTTCCACTCTAGCTCTCTTGTAGGCCCCACGGAAAGGCCACAATAAGGTCATCCCAGAGGTCAGTGTTAGTCAGCGTATCCCCTGCTTGCTGCTCTCAGGACATGACATTTGAGAAAAACCAACCAAACAAATAAGCATGCAGCTTCATAAATGTATTTATTCTGGGAGGTTGACAGCATTATATCCAGACGTTGGGATTCAGAGATAAGGAAATGGGGGCACATGGAAAGGAGGTGTATGGCAGAGGGCTCCCCAGCCTAGGCCCTGGCTGGGCTCCTGGCCCGCTGTGCCAGCAGTGGTCACAGTTTCCCTCAGGTTACACCTCTGTTATACCCCTCGGAGACATGGAGCGCCCGCTCTCCGGGTGGTGCTCTGCCCATCCCCTTCACTGTCTGGCCACACAGAGGGCTATATGTGCCTGAGGCTAAGTAGGTTGGTTGAGTTCTGTGGGATAGCCTGCACCCACCACCTGCACATGCCAGCCCTCATATCCATTTCCCTCCTTTTACCTTGGTGGTCCCTTTGGTTTTGAACTGTTTCTGTAAGTGTAAGGAATGAATCTAAGGAAGCAGTGCAATTCAGCAAATTGAATTCAAGAAGGATAAAATTCTGCTGCCCCACTCTCACTGTTGACGCTGTGTATGATCTGACACTGAGTGTCCATGATGTGTGGTGTGCTAGTCCTACCCCAGGTGCCCACATGATTCCTGCACCAGCTGTGGAGAGGCCCAGGACAGGAGTGGTCTTTCACTGCTAGACCAACAGAGGTCTGTGGGAAGGAAATGGCAGTGTAATAGAGGTTAATTTCATGCTGAATAAAATGTATTTGTTTACCCGTTGGAACTGTTTCAATTAAATTCAATGGATACATGTGCCATTTAATGGATTTTTTCCTTCAGGTTTTATGAAGTGTGTCATTATCACACTTCACTTCCATAGAAAACAAGTGCTTTTATTTACACGCTCAGTTAGGTTTTCCTAGGGATATGCAGAATGAGAATAAACAACCTAATTGAGGTCAATACTTGCTCTGGTCCTTTCCTGGTTAGAATAATTCTTTATAAGCCAAAACATTCAAATATTAGATTATACCAGTGTAAGCTGTTACTGTGACTCTCTGTTACAAAGTTGCAAATAAAAATCTAGTGGACACCTGTTTTTGTGACACTTGTTTTAAAGCATCTTGCAACACAGTACAGTTAAGGTCAGCACCCAAAGTTAATTTTGACATTCTAGACTCAGTGACTGTCTTACCTCTGATGTCTGTACTGCAGCAGAACTTTACTAGGTCTCCCAAGTGTTACTACCATCCAAATAATATGCTTGTTGTTTCTTATAAATTAAAAAAACTAAGCTTTTGTGTCTTCCTGTTGCATTTGGAACTTCCAGAATGATTCATTTCATAGTAGCAAGGACGGCACTTGTGGGGTAAGCAAGTTGTGCCACTAGTGAATTGTGGTAAACAAAGAAAAACAAGACAAAGCCTTACAAAAGTGTAAAAGGATTGGGGGGGGAGGGAACGCGGGCAGGCGGGAATTTTGTGCAGCATCCACTTGTACCTTGTCTTAATGGAGAGGAATGTAGTCTCTAGATTTTCTTTTTCACATCCAATAACTGATTACCTCTTCATCCTTGTACACATGATCTCTAGAAAGCTGTGACATATTATTTGGGTTCTTTTGTCAGTAATGTGAGTAACTGCAGTTTTTGCAGTCTGTGTTTTAGTGTCATGTCCCAATGGTCTGGTATCACACTATTGTTGGTAATTCCTACCTGCAAGGTTCAGTGCTATTAAATCATACAGTGTAACATAAAACTCAACCTTCCTCTTTTTTTCTTATGGCAGGGAAGCGGTATCTGCTAACAGAAGAAGATATAAAGTTACAAGAATTTCAGCAGATGAAAGTGGCAATTAGAAATGAACTTCACAGCAGTAAAGGTATAGCATTTATTTCATAGTCACCATTTTAGCATGAGTCTTAGGAAATAAATAGTCAAGTATAATACTATGACACCAATTGACCCCATTTAAAGAAACAAATTATGTCTTCCTTTTGCAAATTTTTTGTACTTAACATTATTGGAAAATCTAATGCTCTGTAGAATGAAACAATATTAGTTATGCTGTATTGAGAATATGTGTGGAGAAGCTTTCATGCGTGCAAGGTGTTTATTAAGACCTGAGATGTTTGTGCCCACGCTTTTACAACTTCATTAGATAGTCTAACAGAAAATACTGTTTCAGCCTACAAATCTTTTTCAGGTATAATATCAGCACAGAAAGCTAACACAAAGCTAAATAGTTACCTAACTATTCAGAAAAGGGCTTTCGCAGTATTTTGCTTTTAATTCGCTATGTAAATTTTGTTAGCATGTTTCTTTAGATTTTTTTTTTCTTTTGCCTAATGTGAGTTCTCCATTGTACACCCAATTCCACATGACACATGCTACTCAGAATATGAAACAAATCCAGGTTTTCCAAATCAATGTACAAGCAGGATCAGTAGATTTTTTCTGATTCTGTCATGCTTTTAAAAATGTATACAAATTCCTTTCTTTAAGAAACATAAACATAAAGCTGCCCTTACTATTTAAGAAAAGATACGTAAAACTTCTGGTTTTTCATGTGTGGGCATGCTAGTGATACAAATTGACAGCTGTTCCAAAGATTGTAGTTAATTTTAAGGCAAGAAAAGACAAAGAATCAAATCTAGTTTTATATAAACCACTATTCTGGGACAGAGAGTTTTTCTGTATTAAGTAGAATTTAAATTGTGCAGTTGTAAGTCATAATATCATTATATTTTGCTGTGATTATGGTATACTCATATTGTAGTTTATTCATCCTGTACTTGAGAAATGTTGAATTTACTGCTGTGGGTCAATCATTCGTGCTAAAGCAGGTTAGTAGAAGCCAAATATTTTGCTTTACAGGTCACAGTTGATCCTCTGAAAACTAATGAAAACACTGTTCCAAGTACCTATTTGTGTGTATGTGTGGGTGGTTTCTATATTGAGTGTTTAAACAAGAGTTCAGCTTCACTGAGTCTCCATGTTTCAGGTACCAAGTATGTAACTCAGGTAATAGAATTGTCTGTAGACTTCTGCTGTAATGTGTTTTATTTTCAGATCAATATTTTAAAAATATTAAAGAAAAACTAAAGAAAAACGGAGTAATTCTTAAAAATGAATTAAAAAATTTGCTGCATTTATGTCAGACTTCATCTGATGTGGAACTAGCCAGAAAAGTTATTTACAGGTATTTTTAACAACCCAGGTAACACTCTTTTCTGTCTTTTTCTTTTTGCTTTTATTAGATCATCCCAGGTTATATCTGCAGTTGAGGTTCTTGCCCTAATTCAGTTGCAGTATGTATAGTTAATCCCTTAACTTAAGGCTGTATTTTTATTTAAATACTTTGGATCTTCCAACCCTTTAGACACTCCCAGATCAAAGGAGAGTTAAGCTGTGGGACCATAGTGGTGTCCTACTGTATGGTGAACCACAGAGAAAAATTATCCCACAGCTGCAAGGCAGAGGTGTTCAGGGGCATTTCCAGCGAAGACACGCCTGGTTATAAACTGTCCTGCAACCAGTAGTCAATAGCAGGACGTTTTGTGAATGAAAACTTTCCCAGCAAATACAATATAGGGACTATAAGGAAAAAAGAGAAATGCTTTATCTTTTTGTTCAGGTATTTTAGAAGGTACTGCTGCTAAAATAAACTGCTGCAACTTCCTGTGCTATTGTTCCCTAAATAGAAGGTAAAGTAGCTGGGAATTTTCAAGACAGAGACCCATTCTATTATTTATCCAATGAAGGTTACTTTATTGGTAATAGAAGAGATTATTTATTACTAGTTAATTTATTAGTTCGATCAAAAGATATAATTTTCCTTAAAATTAATTTCCTGTTATCTATATATCTTTGGCTGGTGCAGATAGGAAAGTGTGCCTCTGTCGTTGCACCTACAGATCTTGCTGTCTATTTAAAGCTGTTCTCCCTGGGAAAATCCCATGCCCTGTGTGATTAACTTTTTAATCTTTCCCATAGGTACCATGAACAGAATGGAATGACAGCCTTACATAATTTTAAATTTGGGCCACTCTTTATGAGGCTGTGTTATGAGCTAGACCTTGAAAGACCTGCAGTAGAACTTATCAAAGATAAGGTAATTCCCCTATACGTCTTGAAAATACTGTTGTTACTATTATTAGTCAAATATGAGTAATAGTATGCTACACATGAGGCTTGCATGAGCTCATAGACTTGAAGATGTGTTGCAGTAACAAGGATGTCTGTGACATTAATGTAGGTATGCAGATTACATGGCTTTTATTTTAACACAGTAATTAAAAGGAAATCAAATGTTAGTTTGACTGGTAACTTTATTTTATTTCTGTATGATTGCATCATTTGAATAAAAATTGAATAAAAAGTGCTGGTGAAAAAGTAATTACTTAAATGAATACAGCTGATGGATGTTTTTCTGCATCCTGTGTTGCATTAAATCATTCTTGGAAGTGAACACTTGTGAGTTTTTCTGTGGTAGTCCTCTGAAATTCCTTGGGTTACTTGCACCAACAGATTCACCATGTTGCTCTGTACATCAGTCTCTCTCTGAACTCTGTAGAGCTGGTATGATACTCATCCGCTCAGGAACTTGGCCATTTTAGCACTGAAGAAACCAAAGGACTTGTTTCTGAACATCTCTAAAATTCTGTATGTGCTATTATGGCAGGATATTAATCAAGTCCAGTGTGTGCAATAATATTGTGACTTCAAAAATCTCTGGCAGCCAGTGAAAGTCCCTCTGATGTTAATTCATTAAGGCATGAAATGTATCTAGCCAGAAATGGGAGAAGTCTTGCTACTATTCTTAAGTTAGGCATGTGTAAGAAAGAGTATATGTAGTTTCTATTTTGGTTTGGGGTTTTTAAATTGAGATCTATATCATTAAGACAGGATCTGCTGTACTTGTAGGACATAGTAACTGGTGGATAATAAGGTACAGTAACAGTTCTCCAGATTCTGCGGCAGAAACTTAATACCACTGACATGTTATTTCACACCAACAGTGTGGTTGAAGTGAAACATAAAATTTAATTCCTCTCTTTTCTGCTACTCTTATCATCATCACACAAGCTCTTGTGCTGATCATTTGATATTGTGATTAGTAATAAATTTTCAATGTCATGGTGGTTGTAGTTCACCCCAAAAATACTGTTCGTCAGCTGCAAGCTGTCAGTGACTTCTGCTTGCATTGACTTAGAGGTCATTAAAAATAATAATAGTGGGACTCTCTGGAAAATTTCTGTTTAATTTTAGTGAGCTTTTGACCGTAATGAGTCATAGGTATTCTAGACATCAGTTGACAGAGAGACAGACAGGGAACTCAGAGAGTTAAATATTGAACTTGTAAAGATGAAATTTATTCCAGCTGGAAAACCTGCTAAATGCTGTGCACAGTATGGCTCTTCACTGTCCTGACTTTTTTTATGCTTGCTCTATTTCCTCTCCAGAATTTGCACGGTTTTTTCTCAGACAGTACGTCATTCCATATTTTGATGACTATGTTGTTTAAAAAGGGCCATTTTGAAAGTAAGTACTGTATTTGTTAAGGCAAGTTAATTCTGGGGAGGTTGCTTCTCACAGTAAGTGATTTGTGTGTATATATACATATATATATATATGTTGGCTGATGGGCTGTGGTTTTAGCTGGCAAAACATCTTGTAAATAACTGTAGATGTGATTGAGTTGCACTGTAGTGTGTAATAAAAATGGAAGGGTCTATTTGTTTCATGCTTCCCACAGAATTCTTTCTGTTCAAGTTGCACAGAACTCTTGTTATCCAAGAGAGCTTGTTCCTCTTCACTAAAGTGTTACTTCTCTTGGCTTTGTAATTTCCCATAACATTTTGTTTTCTTTATTCAAAGTCTGGTTTATGTGGGTTTTGGAATGGTAAGTTCCTCAAATTTTTTTTTTTTTTGCCATTCTGCATTTGTGTCAGAGCAAAAAAGGGTACCTTTTCTCCAAAACCAGACCATATTCTTCTCTTGGTTTGTCTTACTTGTTTCCTCACACAGAGTGGCTACTGCAATGTGTAAGTCCAATGCGTCGAATCAGTTTGGCCCTTTGTGAGGATAAGGAGAAATCAGCTGACCTAATTTAAAAGACTTTGCATGAGCAAACCTTAAAATTTTCAAGCAAATCCCTCTATTTGATATTTGTTGAACACATAGCAGTTGATCTCTTGACATTTGGCAAATTAAAGTCCAGCAGTTGCCCTAAAAGCTGAGACTGAGCCACTGTAAAAAAAGCCTAGATCAGCATCTGAATGCAGCGTGGACCATGTGAGTTAATAAGGAGATGCTGTGTAGTTTGCCTACAGTGCTGGAAGCTTTCCAGGCAGTTAGGAAGAAAGATGGTGACTTTGTCAAGTATATAGAATTTAGTTTTAGATTTTTACATAAAAATAATAGAAGAGTAAGGCCGTGTGCTACTGTAAACTGAAAACCTCCTTACTAAGTTGAGAGATCCCACTGACCCTGAGTTAAACTTTCTGGATTTTTCAAATAACAAATTTCAATTTACATTTGTATTTTCAAATAAACTTACTGAACTCATACGTTATTGAATTGTTTCTTCTTTTCCATTATGAGAGGTACAGCCTTAAATTTATGAATTGAGTAACACTAATATATTTTTGATAGGTGCTTTGGAAGTTTTGGTAGAAATGAAAAAACAAAGTATACCTTTCAACAAAGAAACCTATCTACTTGCATTTGCAACATGCTATAAACTGGTAAGTATTATGAATGAAAAAGTGTTTGAAATGCCTTCTCTCTCTCTTCCTTTGTCTTGGATTTTAAAATTTCCATATTTTCCCTGTCCTGATTTTGTATCTAGTGCAAGTTTTTTAAACATATTTAAGTCAGATGCTTCACCTACATGATATGGTGAACATATATAGTTTCCCATACAAACTAATATCGCAAAGCAAATCTCTGAAAAGTTGCATGGACATAAGCATTAAGGAACAAATTTTACATAGCCTATGATTACCTTAGAGTATTCTTTCTCTATGATCCTTGCATGTCTTCAGACAATACTCTGTTCTTCAGCCTCAGTATTGGTTTTATAGTCTCGTTTCCTTAAGGCATATACATGATATGTTCTGTTTACCAGACATCACCCATCCATTTCTGCCCTCCCCCTAAAAGCAGTCTTGAACCATTTCTGTAATTGTACACAAATTTGACAAGGAATAGAGTTGCCAGTGATAATCTGTTCCCTACATGCCTGATGAAAATGGACAGCTGAATGAAGAAAAGAAACATAAATGAATGCCTTTAGGTGGACAGGCAGCCCCCTGATCTTACCTGTATTTCTAGCTTAAAGAAAAAGAGCATGAGCGTGGTAAGAAACTGGAATACATCAGTTCTATGAGTGTTTCCTTAGAACTGTTTCCCTTTCATAGTAAGGTGAGATCCTAAAACTTTTTTATTTTTATCTTCTTCTCCAGATTTGAGTCAGTTCTGACATTTGAAATTTTAACGTGAACCCTTCCCAAACTCATTTGGAAACTCTTCTTCCATTTTCTCGTTTTCTATAAAGATACTAGCTGAGGAAAAAATTATACCACTAGACTAAACTTCCTCAGGTTTCTCAGTTAGCCATACAGTGAAACTGAGTGCATATGTGATAAAAAGGAGTTAGCCTAAAATGGTGCTTCAGTAGTAGTTTGCGTGGTTTTTCTGAAATTCTCAGTTCTAATGAATTAAGCTGCCTTTAGGTCTGCCTTTAGGTCTTTTTCCTGAAGTCTTTACAATTGTTTTTAACATGGGCTGCAGTTAGAAGGCTGGCATCCAAGGCATGTGCAACAGGAATAGGTTCCCAAGGCTTCTGTTTTCTGCTACTTCTGGCCCTACATATGTTTTCAGTAGAGAATCTGGCCCATTATTACTATTGATAAAAAGAAAGGGGAAATGATTCTATACTATCACCTGGTTGGTTGAATAGTCACAGTAAATTTGTGGGGCTTTTTGACTAAGACAAAATACTGTCAGTAGGGGAATAAGCTGTAGTAACCCTTTATATACTAAAGAGGATTAGGTGGAGCTCTTTTAAAAGGTCAATCTGTTGATTCACCCATTAGGAGGAGGAGGAGAAAATATGAAGCTCAAACTTGCTTTTTCTCATGATGCAAGAAATGTCAGAAAAAATCTTGAAATGAAGTATCTTCAAGATACACTACTCAAATAATAGAAATAATGGTACTGGTATAATTAAAAGCGTTGCTTGGTTTTTACCATTCTTGGTTTCTTTTGAATAAGCTTGCCAGAGATCAGTACAGAAAAAATGTACAAGGCTTAAAGCTCAGATTATTTCAGTGGATAAACAAAGGAATTAGTGCTTAGTCTTTGTACAGAAGTATTTTTGAGGTCAACTCTAAAACTCTTCTGAGATGGTTTAAATCACTGTACAGCACTGCCATACTCTGAAGTAACAGATGGTCTTTCTTTTAGTGCAGGAAAGATCTATAGGCCTGTTGATGATAACCAAGTATTTATGTAATAATAATCAATCTTGTGGTGGTCAAAATGTTTCTAAATTTTCAAGGAGCTATTTTAAACCATATTTTGCAGGAATTTGAATACTAGGAACAGAAATCAACACCAAATCTGAGGACTCTTATCCATATTGGTGGTACCAATTGTTACAAAACCTTCCTGCTGTCAGCTTTTAAGTTTGGCAGATACTATTTCTAGGGGGTCCAGTCAGTTCCACTTACCACTTCCAGTGCAGCAGCATTAGTTAGAAGAGTTGATGGTTTGAGAGTTAGCACACAGCTAAACTCATTACCTTTTACTATTGACTGTTGAAAATTCCCAACAGTAATGGAAACTTTCTGTGTTGGAGAAAGGCAAATGTCTAAGCTATCATATTAAAATATATACTTTGGAAACATTTTTCAAGAATTAATCCTTAAGAGAGGCTAAAAATGGGTGAATGTTCAAATCCACACATACACAGATTTCTTTAGTGTAATGGTACTGAATATTTCAATGCTTAGAAATGTTGATTTTCAGTACCTATCTAATGTAGCTTTTATAATAAAGTAACAACAGGAATTAATCTTCCTTTCTGATTTGGAAATTATTTGAAAGTGAAAATGAAAATGTCTGTTTAGGATACTGCTGGGGCTGTTTCATCTGTTGCAGAAGCCCAAGCAGTTAAGGCACGCTGTAGTTGTTAAAATAATTGAAGTTCTTTTTATCCTTCTGTGACCTCTGTCACTTCAAATATCGTATTTTGATACTGTGTTTCTCAGAAAGTGCTGCATAGAATCTGCTTGGTTGGGTTGAGAATCATATTGCCTTTGTGATTGTATAGTATATTGACTTCTGAAGACCTTCTGAATGTGATTGCAGGTGCTTACAATCCTTTCAAGTAACCAGAATAACAAGCACAACTTCCTCTGGTATTTCTCTGCAGGGCAATGTGGAGTCTTCCAAAATATCTGCAAGGCTGCTTGAAGAAGCACAGCTGAAAGGTGACACATTGCCACTGCGAGCATACTGCTTTGCAATGGCAGCTGCTCTCAAGCAGGTACAGCCTCTGTTGTTTTTGGTGCTGCCTGGGTCTCTGTAGAGAGAGAGATACTCCCTGTGTTTGTTGTGGACAGGTAGTGAAAGGAAGCTGACATGGAGAAAGCGTAACTTTACAATAGCTTCAAGTATTGGAACTTACAGGCTCCTGAAACAGTAGGATTGTAGACAACGCTCACACTCATTGAATATGGAAATTCTTAAATCTAAACATGTGTCTTGAGTGTAATACACATGTATTTTGTGCTAGTGACAATACCATCTAGAATATTAAAAAATTACAGGGTTAGGCCAATAAGTTAGATGTCACCATGGATCTAGTCCCAAGATACTGCTATTTAATGGTGATTCCCTTTAAATAGAATTAA
>VYZT01008022.1:11407-24210 GCA_013400735.1 Pomatostomus ruficeps | reverse complement strand
CCAAGTTCACTTTCTTGTTCCTTGCTAATTGGGGCACTGGCATGCAATGCCAAAATCTGAGGCGATATTCTTAAAGCAAGGAGACTACTGTTTTAGTGATGTCTTCAGGTGATTGGGTCTGCTTACACTTTGAAACATAAGTTAATTTAAAATACATGGATGTGAGAAACAAATGGAAGTATCAAGGGATTCAGGTCTCTTTTCATGGCTGATTAGCAGCAATTTTTTAGAATACATACAAAGAAGAGAATGTGAGGTAGACTGACCTGCTGTGTTTTTATCATTTGTTTTTAAATAGGAATTACTTCTGTGGCCCAGTGCAACCTGGCATTTTGCTAAGACGAGTAACAGTATGTGCTGTTTTAACACTAAATGTGTCATGCACCAGAATCACTGATGGGAATGGGGTAGTCAGATTATAACTTCAAGAGAACTGAAATGATAGAACTGAGATTAATGGAATATTTGGATGTTTCAGATCAACAATTTCTTGGCCAATATGTTTAATATTAAAATATACTGTACTGAACTCAGTATGCTCTATTGCTTTGTACGGGACATGTGTAGTAACAGAAGGAATTTTGTGTTTGTGCAGTGCTGTTTTCCAGTGCATTTTTCTGGTTTTTGTGAGGATAGATGCAGTGCTACAATGACTGTTCTTGAGTGTAGTATCCAAAAGATAATTTATTCTCAGTTGTATTAGTTTGGAGTCTGTTAAAATTCTAGTTTGTTGCTCCAAGGTAATTTTTATAGATTTAATGTAATTCTCATTAAATTAATTCTAAGAGTCTTGGTGTACTTGGCTAGCATCTTCTAGAACAGTTAGACATGCCAATTGTTAAGTGCTTGTTTACATGAAGTTATCATAATGCTTTTTTAAGACTTCAAGTTCTGTTTAATGTCCTGCTGAAGGAGAAGTAAGTACCCTCACAGATTCCAGCTGTGTGAATTTTCAAAGTTGACTTGTACCTTTCAGTAGGCACATGTATGAGGCCATTACAATAATTAGTATGTTATCAGGAACAAAGGTAAGTTTGAATGTTTTTCCTTACATAGAAAACTTCAGTTTCTGAGGAATTTGAATCAATTCCTACTTGGCCAAAAGCCAGTTTTTCTTCTCAACTCTAACACGTGTTTGAAAAACGAACTCACTTCCTAAGTGCCTTGTGAATCTGCAATGATTAATTCTTCTCATTATTTTGCTGCAAATTCTCATGACCCTCTGTGATGATTCGATCACCCACTTAGAGTTTATGCATATTCATATCTCTCTGCTCCTGCTGCAGTCGTTCAAGTCTCCTTCACTGGCTGTGGTGTGTGCTTGGTGCAGTAATTGAGCTGCAGTAGATTGATTACTCTGGGGAGCTGTAAGGCCTTTAAAGGTGAAAACATATCAGTCCTGTTAATTAGGAAACAAAGCTCTGGTGGCAAGTTCAGCAGTCAAATGCTTCCAGTGTAGAAATGAGGAAAGGTATGATTTGTTCCTCTCCATGAACCCTGTTTACTTTTTTATATTTGAATTAGACTTGTATTTGCTGTAACGGGCTTGTGCAGAAGGTAGCATGTCTTGATGATTGCATGGTGCTGGTATTTTAAAACAAAAAGAACGGTATGTTTATATTGTAATTACTAACTGCTTTTAATCATCTTCTAAATTATACATTATTTTAGGCATTACTTGACCTATAAAGCTAAATGAGATGAAGAATGGAATCATTGATTGTAAACTTTAACCAAAAACATTTATATCAGTCACTTTTTCAGATGTGAGTGTCAAAGTATTTTCTCTGAATTAAAAAAATAGATTTTTAGAAGTTGTTATAAAACCTGGGGCCTCTGCTTTCTACTATTAAAATGTCTATAGCCCATTGTGTGCAAGATTAATTAAAGAGAATACGTTCTTAAAATTAGGTGAATATTAAAAGATAGCATAAGGTTTCATCCAGCAGACAGCATCCTTACATCATCATTTTAAGTACCCTGTGGTTTTATGTTGCTAAGCACTCTAATCTAGAGTGGCCTATTACAAAGATATTAAGGGTAGGGGAAACCATCTGCCACACAATCTATCCATAAGGGTCAGAAATAAATAATTTAAAAGTAATTTATATATCTTGAGAACCACTTTTTTCCCTGTAATTACTGGACAACAGATTGTAGAATACAGATGTTATGAAAATGCCACTGTTTTTGTAAACAGCATGTGATCTATTGCTGCTTCAGGGTAGGTTATAGGGTGCTGTTGTCATACCTGTTTCTGCAGAGGTCAGGAAGGAAACTCTCACTGAAACAACTGCACGTGAGATTGAATTTCAATTAGTGCATTTTACACCAAAGGGTATCGCATTCATTGTGTCTGTGGTCTTTTTCCCTCTGTTTTAGGCATTTATTAATACTGCAAAGGAGATCTACGAGAAAATCCAGGAAGGAGTTTTTGACATTAATAATGAGGTAAGTTTTAGTACTCAGAACATTTTGCTTTTTAAAAGTATAAAATTCACCTTTCCTAGAAGGCTGGACAGTAAAAGATTTGTCTGTTCCATTTGGATCTAGAATTGTCTGCCATTGTGATAAAAATGGATTAAAATAAGTGACCCTATCCATCCATGAAGCATCACAAAATAATATAAATCCCCAAAAGAGAAGAAAATCCACTTTCATCCACTTCTCCATATGGTGTCATCTGTTTTCAAAGATAATTTTCCACTATGTAAATGGGGGACCATGTTGATATGCCAGATGCACTCCATGAGCTGTCCAGTGTAGAGTAGGGATTGCTTTGAGAGTTACATAAAAGACTTTTGAAATGTTCCTGGTTTAGGTGGCTGGATACTGTAGGGAATAAAAGATTAGCCATTTTGCTTATGCACATTACTGAAATTACAGATTACTGGGGCCTGTGTCTTTGCTTGTTTGGGGTGGGGGTGGAGAGCTGGAGAAAGGGCAACAAGAGCTAGAAAGACCTATAATGTCTCTTGAATTTTGAAATGATTGTGCTGTTGAAAATCTTGAGCAGTTAGGAGAGAGGTTCATGGCCATAGAAAAAGCAGATTCAAATTCAGAGGTGAGAAATAGACATACTAGTATTGTATAGAAATGTTAAGATTATATAAGCTCTCTGTTAACAGTCTCATAAAAAATTTGACTATGTAAAGTGGTCAATCTTTTCTGAAGACCAAGTTGGTTTGGTTTTTTTCTATCCTGCATGTCCCTGAATATTGTTGCTGAGGTGCTTAATGAAACCACATGTGAAAATCTGCACCACCACTCTGTTCTGTTTCTGCTCTGTGGAGAGGTGTGTCCAGACTGTCAGTGTGATGCTTCTCTTAAACATTACAGTCCTTGCAGAATTGTTCAGAGGAGGGAGGGAATTGGCAGGACTCACATTAAATAGCTTCACCTCTTTCTGCTTAGTACATTTCAACATGAGAAAATTTAGACTATTGAAAATATTACTCATGACTTCAGAGAGGAAAAAATAAGAAACTTCAGTAGTATGCAGAGTAATGCATCAGGAAGCTTGTAGCTAAATAAGACTTGAATAGTAATCCTTCAAACTAATTCTGACTGGAAAGTGTGCATGCATGTGGTGTTTTGGTGAAACACTTCTTATATTTGGTTCACTGATGAAAAATTTAAAACTGTCTTTCGCATCTTTCCTGAAGAAAATGCAGTTGGTAGTGCAATATAAATTGGAGAGCAATCAGAGTGTCTGCAAAAGCATGCTCCTTGTATCTGTCGCGTTTCATATAGTAGCTGACTGCTTTACTGTGCCTTACGGAGCTCTGATTGCAATATGCTGTCAAGAGCCAACAGTCAGTGCTACTTATTTGGCTTTATGCCAAGTCTGGCTCCTTGATTCCTCAAGAAGTTGCTATCAGCCCAGAGGGGGCAAAACCAATGAGCCATAGGGCATGCTTTTTATTAAAGAGGAGTCAAAGAGCGAAAAGAAACCACATCAGCTGCTGTCAATACTGAGCGAGTGCCAGAAACCCGAAGGCTACCACTGCTGCAGAACAACTGCCAAGCACTATAAATCTGAGATTTGCTGTGACGCAAAGTTTCCTTAAGAGCTTAATTTCTGAAGCTACTGTATTACTTTTCTCAAAGTGCTGTATTTTTAGGTAAAATCCACTTGAGGGAGTGAGGGTTAAGATATAAGTGTGATTTTGATGAATGAAAGAGCTACTCTGTGTGTGGGTTCTTGGCAAGTAGCCATGTCTTTTGGGATCACAGAAATTATTGATGACACAGAACACTCGTATGCCCTTAGCCTCTACAGCTGATTCAACACAGAAGGAAATGCTGTCTAGAGAGGAAAAGTTTTATATTAAACTATTAAACCTAGTGGAGATTTTGGCAAGAGGGGAGAGGTTATACATTCTTAGCAAATGCTATGTATTTTTAAGCCATGTGCCAAGTAGTATTCAAATACAATTCTTTCTCTGTGGAGTTTTTTTTTAGGAGTTTAAGCTAGAGTGCAACATAGAGATAAAATTTAAATGAGGAGGAAAACATCTTCCTTTAAATAATATTTAATCACTAAGAGCATGCTGTGAAAAAATTACAAACTTTGCTATATTTATTGCACAGATTAGGAGAACTTGTTATATGACCTTCTAAGTAGAAAAAAGTAGCTTTTCAAGTATATTCTAAAATATTTACACTGTGTGTTAAACTTCATTTCAGGCAAATGGCATAAAAATCGGCCCTCAACATGCTGCTACCAACGCAACACTTGCAGGCAATCAGGGAGGACAGCAAGCTGGAGGAGGCTGCTTTTGAGCCTGTTTTTACTTTCTAGCTGCCTGGATGAGGCCTACTAACTTGTTTGTTCACCCTTCCCCCCCGCCCCCCCCACCCTGCTCGCCTCCACTTCAACTGAGACATGGAACTTGTAAGTTGGTTTCCTGTTGCAGAAGACTTTATCCTTCAAATTCTTGTATAACTTTGAATAAATGGTTAATGTTCACTTAAAGACAGATTTTGGAGATTGTATTCATATCTATTTACATTTGATTTCTAGGTCAATTGATGTGATTATTTTTGTTAAATGTTGTCTTGTGCCCTTGACTACGAACTGAATTGTATTAAACACTACAAAGTCATCTGAGTATTTTAATCAGTTTGTGTAGTTAGGTTTCCCAGCTCCTGAGGTTACCTAATGTTTAATATTGTAGAGCTGTCCTCAAGTTTTTTGTCAATTTTCAAGGCTATGAAGAGAAGCAGAAGGACTCTTTTAATTCTGTATTTATCACTTTCTGTATATATAGTTTAATAACCTGCTTGGGTGTACTTGCCAAGCTAGAATTCTTTAATGCATTTGCATAAAATCTATACTACTTAGAGCTTGAAAACTACAGAAGCATTGATAGAAATTGCTTGGATGCTAAATTTTAAGCCTTTTTGACATTGTTAGCATGTTCATGCTCCCCTGTCATTATCCTGAAGTCCAAGAGAGATGCTTAATGTATATTACTAGAGGCTACATACGTGCTATCTATTTTAATGCCAAATGTTTGCTGTTTGTCCACAATTTCCACAACACCTCTTCAGAAATGGATTAGCTGTTTGCCTTAACAAATACTACAGGTAAAAACAGAGTATGAATGAAAAGTAGAGGAGGAGTTGATAAATTTAAAATGGCACATTTTAAAAACATTAATCTTCTCAATGGTTTTTTTCTTGTTTACCACTTGATTTCTAGCTATATTTTTCATGCAAGGACAGTTTTTCAACCTAAATGTATAGTGGCTGTGTAAAGTTTTCTTTTAGTGACAACTTGTAATCCTAAATATATGGTAAGCATCTTGTCTATTGTGAAGAGGGTGTGAAAATAAAATCTGCCAGTTTGGAAATCTTGATGAAAATCAAAACTACAAATGTTTTCTTACTTATTATGGTGATGGCTGGGGGGGGCATATTTTTCCTCAAATGAAAGGGTTGAAACACTGCAAAACAAAATCCTGTGTTTAAGTGTTTATTTGTTAAAATACAGAATGTTCATGTCACCTTTCGTACAAATGTGCAAACAACTGAGTTTCCATCTCATCCTATTTAAATAATTGCAGACGAAAGGGTGACACTAATGCTAGGCCATGCTTCATGTATTGGGGGAAATAAAGGGGTGGGGGCAGGCAATGACTGCCAAAATTTTGTCTTACTAGACCAATACTGACTACAACACAACCCTGAAAGGGGTCCTCATGTCACCCATTATAATTATCAGAACTTGAACATCCAGAGTGAATAAACTTCAGCCTGATTTGGGTGTAACATAGCAGTGGTTCTGAGGTTAAATAAAATTTGAAAAAAAAGGTATGGAACCTTTTGTTGGTATCTTGGGGAAGAGGGAACCAGTATGGATTTATATTAGTTGCTGACTTTAATACTTTTTTACACACTTAGGAACATTTTCAGCAATGTAATAGAATTGTTTTCAACTTCTAAATTATTAAGAGGTTACTCCATTTACATACTTTGAACTGCTAACTGTTTATTATACGAAGCTTGCATTTATAAAGCACAGTTGCTATTTCAGTTGAAGTTTGAAAGTTGTGTTGTGTGACAGTAAAACCATAGGACTGAACTGCATGGATGACAAGGGAAAACTGGCATGTTGTAACTAGCCGTTCACAAAAAGGAGTGAATGAACAAGACTATTAGCTTGAATTAACTACTTGAAGTTTTTTTCAGTTGGCAAGGTTGTAGAACTCAGTTGCTTGAGATGAGAGAAAAGTGTGCTCTTATATAGCAGCCTGGGCTTCGTTACAAAGGGAAATAAATTTAGCCGTAAAAATTGTCCAGAGGGGGGGATTTGTACACTCTCCTGAGAAGAACAAAATTGCATGCTGTTTTAAGTGGTGATAATCTGAAAAACTGAAACATTCAGACAGTTTCTCACTTTCTGAAAACATGGAAGAGGTATAGAATTGCCCAGGAATCTAAGGCTAAAGAGCCACAAGTGCTGCTTTTTGCAGGGTGAAAGGAGCAGGGGGAATATGCTGTGACTTACTAAAGTCATGTATGCAATCTATCGCTGATCCTGCTGGTTTGGTCCTGGCTCATATGCCAGTCTTAAATTGTGTATTATGTTAAGACTCTGGTACTTTCAAATAGTAGCTAGACCAAAACTGAAATTTCCGTGCATTCTGGCTGGCTTTTTGTCACAAACTTTATGCACATGTAAACCTTTTGTTGCTGCAGAAATCTCTGTATTTTTGTAGGGGTTCTTTTTGAGAAGCCCTGATGCTATTTTATCCAATTAAAATTTGAAACTTTTATGGCACAGAACTTAGCAGGAGGGTTTACGTCTAAAACATGTGCTTCAACAGGATGATTCTTTCACAGGTTTTGGTTTTGCTTGTATGTGAGTGACTGATAACTTGCTGAGATTTCATGTTGAATTCCAGTTGCTTTTGTTGGTTACATTTTCACAAAGACCAAAACATGTAACTTTTTACCAGAAACTTGTACAGCTGTTAGATGTAATGTGAAACTGTTGATACCGAAAAAATCATACCAAGGTGCAGTTTTTCCCTTAGTCCCAGTTTAGAATACGGTATAAAGCATAGTTAACTTTTCAAAAAGGGAAGAGTGGGGTGATAGGGCCTCTAAGTATGACTAAAGACTTGTCTCTCCCACTTCTGCTAAAAATGAAATGCTCCAGGAATTTTGGCAGTCACTGAAGAAAGGTTAACAACTCCCCCTCAGTCTTATACCTGTGCATCTCTTGGCTTCAGTCCTTTTGTATTGATTCTCATGCAGATCAGACTCAGCAGTGAGTTACAGTAAAGCGACTGCCAAAACACTTGCTGATAAGCTAAAGTAACAAGTGTCTGAAGCCCCTAGCAAGCAGTGAGTGCACCATCCCCTGCTCCAGAGTTGTACGCTTTCTGCTGTGTCACACTCTTTGTGACACTTAGTTTGTTGTGGTGGCTGTTGAAGAGCCTTTTGCTGCAATATTTATATGTTTTTGGGTTAGAAGGGCACACACTAAATGACATACATTTAAGTTGGGAAAGTTATTTCTGCCTTAAGAGTTTACCTATGACTGTTAGAGCACTAAATCTGTTCTTGGGAAGAAACTGAAACCTCTTATCAGGCTCAAAAATACAGTTAAACTGAACCTGAATGAAAAAAAAAAACAAAACAAAAAAAAAAACATGTATTAAACAAACTTAGAAATATTAGAAGACAGTTTTGAGTATTGCAGGATTTTTTTCTTTTTAAGCAGTCTCTTAAAGAGGGCATCCCAATGTGCCTGTATTTTTCTTACCCAGTAGGGTATTGCTTTTGTAAATGCTGAGGCCTGAGGTAGTGATTCCTCTTAACAGACTGCCCTTTTGATACTACTGAGTGTCCTATAACTTTCTTAGGTTTTTATTTGATTTGTTTTGGTTGGTTTTTCTCCTTCTAAATCAAGTTTCTCCTGTGTATAACCTCCTTTTTGTCTTTCCTGTTTTCATATTGTTTCATTCAACCTAAATCCTGAGAGGAAAATGCTGCTGTCTTTACTTGCTTCACATCTGTAACTCCCACACTCACAGGAATTTGCCCAGTATGGGGCATTTGTTTTAGGGGTGGAAGGGTGGGGCAGAGGGAGAGAGGGCTATGTGTGCTATCTGGCTGCATGATATAAAATCATGAAGGAAGTATTGCGTGGGCTCTGTTACTTGTTACACCTATTGTGTGTACTGGTTTGCATGTGTGGGGGAATATGATTTGCCTAGTCGTCTTCCACTATTGCATGGGAGGAGATAGGGGAGACAGAGGAAGACTAACAGGTTTTATTTGGATATCTTAATAAATTCATTTGCTGAGATCATATGCATGATTTGTATATACTTAATGTTCCTCCCCCTAGAATCTCTGGGTTTTCTTCTGCCACAACACTGCAATGTAACTTTAACAGTATGCAGTGGTGATTTATTGTAATACGTTACTGAAATCTCCATTTGTAAATAATCCAGGCTGCTGCTGTTTAAGTAGCTGGTGAAATGTCTTTACTGGGTCTGCCGCATATGAAAGAAACCACAACATTAGGCAATAAAAACTACTAACAGAATGTTACGAAACCAAGACCATGACAAAAAAAGCAGCATGTTGTGGATCTATCATTTTTATTCTTGGGACAGATTTTATTATTTTTGGAACTATTACAAGACTTATGTTAAATATTGTGGATGATAAGAGGAAACAGACTCTTGGCAAGCATGGAAAACCAATTACAGCATATTACCCTATTCCCCTTCCAATAAAGGAGGGGCAAAGCTAAAAGTTTATTCTTTGCTTAGCTGCTGGAGGAGAGGGGGCAAGTGTTGCTGCTTTAGCATTGGCTTGAGAAAAGAGATTGTTGCTGTAGGAATCTTACTGCAGGCAATCCAAGCTGGAGAAGGCAAACCCAGCATGCTCCACAGTCAGTTATACCCCAGCCTAAAAAAGCACACGGTTATGAGACTGCAAGGTAAAGGAATGGCTATTCTTACCATCAGGTATATACTTTTCACTTAAAAATAAATCTTCGAAACTTGTGTTTGGTTGCAAATCTTTGTGTTGTGGTGATAGGCATTTGACTTGATATATAAACTGGAACACATATCTGATATTTAGACAAGGGATTTAAATGCAACATCCCATGGCTCTGTGACATAGAGGTAAAATAAGGTGTAGGAAAAACCTACTTCAAAGTTTATTTAGAAGTCTGCACATCCATTTGTATTCCTATCCCAAATTGACAGTTCTTGTAAAATTGTCCATGGCAG
Source organism: Pomatostomus ruficeps (assembly GCA_013400735.1). Classification (NCBI taxonomy): domain Eukaryota; kingdom Metazoa; phylum Chordata; class Aves; order Passeriformes; family Timaliidae; genus Pomatostomus; species Pomatostomus ruficeps. The sequence continues at coordinate 14,446 of VYZT01008022.1, read as the reverse complement.
CAAGAATGTAGATGAATCGATGCATCAGTATGTTTGTTGGAGTTTTCCCCCCTCCACACACAGCATAGTTATGATTTTTAAAATTCCTTCATTAAAGAGTCAGAGATATAAATGTTTATATTGGACAGACTTTTGTTGATGGTTGGGTCTATGGTACATTTGCTGTAAATTGCAGCAGGATCAAATTAGCGTTTCTTAAGTTAAGCACAGTTCCATTACTTTTCCTACATTTAGACATAAAATACTGAGAGGCAGGAAAATCCTAAAGTGTGAGGAAAGCTCAAAAGAGACCAAGGTACTACACTAACAATTGTCAATTTAACATTCTCTGGATTAAAGCAGTCAAGTAAATGCTGCATGTTCTGATTATGGCATGGGAAAACATTTTCCAACGCTGAAAATGTCTGAAAGAATGTGACTTAAAAAACAGTTAAATAGCAAGGATACTTGGGAAGACGGAAATCCATGGGGTTGCTTGCTGTCTCCCAAGATGAGGCAGAGAGAGACTGTCAGTTTAAGAGGCATTGCCCAGCACCTGAGCACTGGCACCCACACCTGGGCAAGGGTTGCTGCTCGAGGACTGTAGCACTGGGCCAGCTGTGACAAAGGCACTTTTACATTTGGACATTGTTGCCAGGTGCACATCTGACAGCACTAAGACCGGAGCTGAGGCAGTGTCCAGAATTTGTAGGACACGTGTAAATGGTTTTTAGGCGGAGGGATAGGTACAGAGACAGCAGCAGAGGACATGGAGCAAATTTACTTGTCAGCTGTTGGCTAAAAAAAAACCCTGAATCCATGCACAACACCTGTCTGTGATTGTTGCATACGAATGCAGTAAAGCTTCGTTTTGAATGCAGTTAGAAGCAGATTGTCCTTATGGGGGGTTTTTATCCCATTTTAATTTGTGAGGATGACTGGACCTTGGGTTGCTGGTTAGCATCATGTCTAAAGTACTTAAGACGGAGAATGTCAGAACACAAAAGAATTCCTGTGTCTGGTGCCCTTAAGAGTCAATCCAGCCACTTCTAAGCAAAACCTGACTGACTGACCTAAGCTAAATGGTCACCCATGAAAGTCTGTCAGCCATCAGTGGTGCACAGAAATCCAGCGGATGGGCTCTGCTGATCCTCCATGCCCAGTGTTCAACTTTCATCTCAGAAGTAAAACATTCCTGCACAGGAACAAAAGCACTTGTGGCATCTCCTGTAGTTACTGCTATGAAGTGGAAATTAATTTTGTGAACTTGTGTGCAATATTGTAATTCTGCTTGGGAAGTTTTTTAAAAAGCCACATATGTCCAGAGAAAAAGGCATCCTTATGTGCAGGACTGACCACTGTGCATAATAAATTAAGTACTTTGGCTTTTCTCTGGATTCCTATCCAAGTTCAATTCTATTTTCTTTCCAGTTTATTTCACTTCTCTTCCTTTTTGTTACTTCTCCTACCTTTTTCTTTCCTCCTTGGAGTTTGGATGTCTGTTTAAGGGAAATTGTTCAAGAAAAAGAGCAGCATCTTTACAGTTTTGTATTCTTCTGGAAGACCTGTGTTAACTGTCATTGGTAAAACAAAACACTTTTATCTGCTTTGGATGAAGTGGTGATTGCTTATATCGATGCTACTATGTAAACTTAGAGACACAGGTGGTGACAGACCCGCCTATTTAACTGCTAAATCCTGTCCCCTGGGTCATCCACCAGTAGTAGAAGGCTTCGGTTATGATCACAGAAGAAAAATGCAGTTGCCTATTAGTCATATTTTTGGCCAAGCACCATCTGAATATTGGGGGTTGGTTTGGTTTGGGCTTTATTTTGCATGTGTGTAACTTCATTCCGTCCTGGCTTTCCAGTTTAATTCAATTGCTATGCAAGGCAAAAAACAGCTTTCCTTCAATGAACTCTGAAATTCTAAAGTTGTGGGGTTGTTGTTGCTCAACCAATCGAGAAGAGAATCCATTAGAGGAGAAGCCTCTACTGAAACTGCTGCCTTGTGAGCCAAGAAATCGGCTTGCTTGCTGCAGGAAGGAGACGGCTCATTATCTGGGTGCTGGGAGCCAGTGTGCTGTAGAGTCTCCTCTTCCTGCTCCACAAGGACTGAGGCGTCTCTGAGGTAAGCACAGCAGCAATGCGATACTCCCTAGGCTTATCAACCACTACAGCTGCATCTCCTGTTTGCTCCAGACTCCACCTTTACTTGGAAAGTGCTTGCAATTCCATGAGGTAATTCTTCCTCCCAGCGCTGTGGCTTGTTACCACGACCATGTGCTCCTAGCGTGAGCCCGGACAGAAAATGAAAAAAGCATTCCCCGACATCTCTGGGCAGTAACTTCCTCTTTCTCCACCGTGCTGCGGAAGGCTGTGGAGCTTGGCGTGCTTTGGCTCTGGCTATCGCGGCAGCGCTCGGTCCTGCCGGGAGGGAGGGAGGGCAGAGCCAGCGCCCTCCCGCCGGCCAAGCGGCCCGACCAGCTGCCCCGGACACCGGAGGCTGTCGCTCCCCGGCCACCCGGCTTAGCCACAGGTGCGAGGTAACACCTGCTCGGTTGGCACCGGGGCCGGTATAAATCTGCTTTATTTTGATTAAGCTCGGATTGATTAGGAACAGGTCCGGGCTAACATACCATAAACACCTATTAAACCGGAATAAATACGTCTACAGGGGACTTAGCTTAAACGGGTGCAGCTTTGCCTGCACAGGGGGCGCGGAGGTGGCGACGGGCACCGCACACGGCGGCCCCACGGAGCGCGGCCCCGACGGGGCTCGGCACACGGCCCTGGTGCGGGTGCCGGGCGGTGGCCGATGCCGGTAGCCGATGGCGGTGACCGATGGCGGCGGGTGGGCGCCGCCGGGGCAGGAGAGCCCGTCCGGGCTGACGTCGCTGCGCGGGGGCGGCCGCGCTGTCGCCGCGGGAGGGAGCGGGACGGGGTTCCCCAGGGGAGGCAGGTGCGGACCGCGCCGTGCCGGTGGCTCCCTCAGAGCCCTGTCCCAGGGGATGGTGTTGATCCGTCGCCACGGCAACCTCCGGCCCGCTGCGGGAGGGGG
>VYZT01008019.1:0-13472 GCA_013400735.1 Pomatostomus ruficeps | reverse complement strand
GACAACAGTTCTGACCATACCAAAATTCTGCTGCCTTCCTGCTTGAAACTGTACCTGCCTGGAAGGCTGGGCTGGTACAGCCTTCAGAATTCCTCCTTTCCCTATCACGATTTCTGGTGTCACTTAATACCCATGGATTGCTATGTAACATCAGCCTCAGTCTTACACTGCTGCCTAGTAACTCCCTTTCTCTTTTCTTTTCTTTTGTTAGCTTCTCCTCTAGTCAATATGAACCTGCTTATATTGGAGACCTTTTTGTGACTGTGGTTCTCAGTCTGTGCTCCAGTTTTATCACTGTTTTGTGGGCTTGCTGCCTGGGCTGTGCACAGGCAGTGGCTGATGTGATGAAATGTTTCCCTGGGTGCTGAGCTGGCTGCTGGGAGCATCTGTAGTAACTGTACATTTTACAGGGAGTGGGGGAGCTCTCGTTAGGTATTTAGCATGAAGGTTATCTGTGTGTATTTGCAATTCAGCAAGCATTTTTCCTTGTAACACTATTTGTTTGACAGTTTAAGTTACTTCTACTGATGCATTTGTCACCATTTCATTTCAGCTGTTGTTACTTCAACCTCTTAAAGCAGAATTACCATGACTTAGGCAAGTTTTCTATCAGAACCTCATCACTGATTCCTTCAAAATGCACTTTTGCACAACTGTGCTAATTACATGTATGATGTTAAAAACAAGACCACTGGGAAGTTGATCGCCTTTTTCTGCATTTTTCTGTCTGCAGAGAGCTGCATTCAGACTGTAGTTTCTGTCATAACCTTGGTTAGACTAGACAGTGATACCCTGCTAAAAATACACCTTTCTCAGCCTCATCTGCAGCTGCCTGTTGTGGATGTTTGGTGGAATTTGGGGTCTGAATGCTTTTACAGTTGGGCAGAGGTTTTTGTCTTCCTGCTGTACAAGTTCTTCATTTCTTCAGGGTTCTGTCTGCTGTTACAGCATCTTCATTGGTTCTGCTGATCAGAACAAATAAGCTGTTGCAGTACCTGGAGATAATCAGAATTACTACCAGTAATTTCATTTTAACTCACTCATTACTGTCATTGTAGGTCAGAGGTCCAGCTTAAAGTACTGGTATGAGAAGGAGTGGTTAAGTAACGGTCACATGCATGGCTTAGCGTTTTTGGAAGAAAATTATTCCCACCAGAATGCCAAGAAGATCGTGGCCACTCATCAGCTGCTTGGTGACGTACAGCGAGTGATCGAAGTCCTGCACGGGCTGCAGCTGAAGATGAGCATTTTACAGTAAGCACTATTTCAGTACCAAGCAGCACGTTCTCCTCGGGAATTAGACTGCAAGTGTAAAAATAACCGGAAATTCAGACCTACATTTGTGCTTCTCTGTGGATTTATAACAGTTTGAATTGTCAGTGTGATCTTGGGAAAGGACTTGGCCGCTTGAAAACTGTTTAAGTGGGTTGAGTGTAAATGGACAATGTGCATAGAAAGGGTTGGGAAAGTGAAGAAAGAAGGGAGAAAACTAATAACAACAGTTTTTCCTGAATCACCCAAATGGATTTAAGTAAGAACAGGATAGACTTACAACCCATGGCTCTGTTCTTACAGCACCTGCCTTCTCCATTCCAGGAAATCTGATCATAGCTTGGCCAGGAGGAATCAGATCTTTTTGTTTGGTACAGCGTGTTGTTCTGCTGCAGTGGGAGGGTGGTTGCACCTTCAGCAGCTGCAGCACTTCCTTTCTGAGCAAAGGTCATTTCAGCTATATATACAGAAAATAACAGAATTATATAAAAAGCTTTTTTCCATACAGTCAACTTTTCTGCATATTTTCCTATTGAAAGTCATCCTTGGGTTCTGATGACTGAAATTTTTTTCTCACTCAAATCCAGCAGTTTTAAATTTATTGAATTCCATAACTGTAATTTATTAGTTGATAAATTGCACGGCAGCAGCTATTTGGAAAGCAAAGTGGGTTTGGCATTCCTTAGACCCTTTCCCCTTATCTGTGGTGATGCAGGAGGTCCACTGAACAGAAGTGGAATTGATTAAATACTGGAATAATGCTTACAGCAAGAGAGCAGCCATTTTAACATAAGGTTTTGCTTTTCCATTATGGGATCCTCTAGTTAAGTAATCTCTTTCCTTTTTGGAAACTGAAACATAAATATTGTAAGGCCACTCCTTGGGCCTTTAGACTTCAGTTTCTGCCTTTCCCATTGTGAATTGAGATTTATGTAGTGCTGAGGTAGGGGGCACTGGGCAGGTACGTGATGGTTGCTGCAAGTTTGGTTCCTTTTCTCTCCCATGCTGAAGTCAGAGTGATGGCCTGGCTTAATTAAAGGAGAGGTGCAGTCCTGTTTGGATCATCTGGTTAAAAGCTTCAGTCCCCGTTTTCTTTATCATTACATAAATCAGAAGGGATTTGAAAAATTGCTGAAGTAGAAGAATTATTATATTGTTGATGCAGATCAGCAGATGGAGAGAAGGTGATTTCACAGGTGCCTGAAATGATGAGGAGAGTGTTGCTCACTGTTTCAAGGAGGGGGCAAAGGATCTAAGGTGACCCTGGCAATGCCGTGGGAGGGTGAACCATCAGCAGGCAGGAGTTAAAAGGTTATCCAAGTATTAGCATTTGAATTTTCATCTTTAGGCAGCTGGTGCATCATTTTTCAGAAAAATTTTGGCTTCTGTAAAGTTACCGCTTTCTCTGTTCTGAGCAAAATGCAGTGTGTTTAGGTGTGGCAGATGAGTGGAGCTGGAGCAGAAAGCTTTGGGGAGTGAACACCTGGCTTTCACTTTCCCAGCCGTGCCTTCAGAACGGCTCACCGGGGAGATACATCCTCGCTGGGCCAGCACTGGAGGCAAAGGTGCTCGTATGAAATAGTCTGAGCACATCCTTGGCAGCTGAGCTCACTCCGGGTTCCTCTGAGAGACACTGAGGGAAGCGGAGCTGCCGCAGGGTGGGTTAGAAGGCAGTTACCACCAAAGCCAAGTGGTCGTGTTTTGTCGAGTGGTTTGGTGAACAGCCAGAAAAGCTGGATCAGCTGAATAGAGCAAGTGCATCCATCTTTGCAGGGAAGCAGAGGAGGGGGTTTGAGGGCAGCCCCCCCCTTGCTTTAGAGTCAGGATCTGCTGTGCTGTGCTCCTGCAGCAGATGAGCTGCCAGCCCTTTGAAGACAGCAGCCTGTTCTGCTTTGCTCTCCTTCTGCTGCCGTTCTGATGCCTGACACGCGAGGAAGAACAGGAGTTACAATGCTCACTCTAAACCTTTTGGTTTTTATATCTCCCTAATAATCTGATATCTGTAGGTTGTCCCTTCTGCTGGAATAAATAATGTATTAGTCAATTTGAAGACGGTTAAAGTAAGAATTTTTCTAGGAACAGATGAAGGGAACTGTGGCCACTTTGGAACACCACTACAATGTTGGTGTACCACACCTTTACTAAAAATATCCCAGTTAAAATTAATTTCTGCTGTTAATAAACTGAAAATTCTGAAACAGAATGTTCTCTGAAGGACAGCATGGGTGAGAAGTTGTATGTGTCTATTTGCAACTTATTTTTCCAGTTTTTTCTCAATCCAAGCACTTGGCTTTTGTACCATGTTATGGAAATAAAAACAGTGAACCTAATGGAACATTGTAGGAGGATGCACAACTGAGATCAGTGAAATTGTGTTATTTCAGAGTATTTAGGCATTTTTAGTGATTACAATGTCTTAAATAATATTCTTTCTTAATTTCTTTACATAAGAGGATAGTTTGCTTAGCCACTTTGACATTTAAATTGGGTGGTTTACTTTTTTTATGTTTGAACAGAAATAAAGAACACCCTGACTTAAAGCTTTGGTGTCATCCATGGAAGCACATCACGGTGGATGAAAAAATCCACACAAAACACATCATTCACTTCGAGGAGAACTGCTGCAAAGAGGAGACGGCGAGTTACAGAACTTGGAACGGGACAGTTGAGAAACCCTCAACAATTCCTTCTGTGGAGGAATCTTACATTACGAGTGAACACTGTTACCAGAAGCCTCGTGCCTACTACCCTGCCATAGAGCAGAGGCTGGTTGTGGAAACAAGAGGTGCAGCCATGGATGACGGAGTAAATAGAATAAGGGAAAATGGGGATGATGCCCTGTCAGAGAGGTTTGGCTGGAATCTGGACCAAGAAATATGCAAGATGGAAAATGAATCCAAACACAATTACTCTAAGGTATTTTTATTGAAATAACCCTCTCTGGCAAAGAGCTCGTGTTTCCCTGGCAGTGTGCAAACCTCAGCCTTTTTTGATAATTTTTAGTCTGTGTTTATTTTTTTTTCTTAGACTGTTAAATTTGCCAGAAAGAATTATAATTAAAAAGTCTAGGTTGACTTCTGGAATCTCAGATTATTTGAGAAGTGTGGACCGTGCATTATGGTCCACTGGCAGTTAAGTGCTGCTTGCTTTAGTGTGTTAAATGTAAAAATAAACACTAGCGAAGAGACAACAGGCCAAGCATGTGTGGTACTACCAAATACACTGGTAGGCCAGCTTCTAATTATTTCCATCTTGTTCCCATGTTTCTTCTAATAGTTAAGTTAATTTTAAGTTCTTCAGGCAGCATTTCAAGATGGGGGAAAAAAAAGGCATCAGCCTGAAGTGATTTTTTTAGGGCTGATCACCATGGAATAGTCCTGTATCTTCTTCCTACTGCACTTTAGGTTTCACTTTTCAGTGCTTGGTTCTCACTGTCAGCTCTGTCAGGTCTAGTAAAGGCCTTTCTTTCTACACCCCAGTGCAAAAATTTTACTTCTATTAGTTAGTACCAATTCCTGTGAAATGTGGGCTGAGAAATGTTAAAAACCCTCTGGAAAATGAATGGAGCCCCTCTGCTCTGGAGTGAGGCTGGGAGAGCTGGGGGTGCTCACCTGGGGGAGAGGATGCTCCAGGGAGACCTGAGAGCCCCTTCCAGGGCCTGAAGGGGCTCCAGGAGAGCTGGAGAGGGACTGGGGACAAGGGCTGGAGGGACAGGACACAGGGGAATGCCCTTAAGCTGAAGGAGTCTGGATTTAGATTGCACATGAGGAAGAAATCCTTCCCTGGGAGGGTGGGGAGGCCCTGGCACAGGGTGCCCAGAGCAGCTGTGGCTGCCCCTGGATCCCTGGCAGTGCCCAAGGTGGGTTGGACGGGGCTTGGAGCAGCCTGGGACAGTGGGAGGTGTCCCTGCCCACAGCAGGAGGTTGGAGCTGGGTGATCTTTAAAGGCCTCTTCCAACCCAAACTGTTGTGCAGTTTTTTGATTCTGTGAAATACTGAGCTCCCCTTTTTTTAGGTGAAAGGTTAGGATAGCTTTTATTTCATCCATATGTAAAGTGTAATTTGCTGCTTTTAACTTCTCTGTCAGTCAGTTGAGATTGTGTTATGTTTCCTGAAAAGGCAAATATTTTAGTTCTTCAATCTAAAAGAGCCTTTTTCTAAAGGTTCATGTTTCAGCAGGAGGATGGAAAAGCAGGGGAGTAGAATGAACACTGCTGATGTTGTAGTCAAGTTTTGTAAGGAGTNCTTCCAGGTGAAGGTGGCAGGGAGGTGACTACACGTGTGTGTGTTACCGTAAGAAAACCAGATGCTTGTGAAGTACAAACAGTTTTTAGCAAAGTACCTATAAAAATGCATCTGTATTTAGATCATCTTGTCCAAACCAGTTTAGTACCTGTGTATGATCTGTCTTTCTCCCTCGCTGGCCTGTGATGAGTTGAGCAACGAGCTTGGGGGACTGGGAGGAGTCAGGCAGTTCTGCTCCCCAGTTCTCTTTCACTGTAACAAATATTAATATGTGTATTTCTGCTAGGGGAGAGAATCTGTCTCTAAGAAAGTCTCTCCAGAGGAAGCTATTGAAATGAAATTGCTGGAAAAAGACAAAGAAGGAGTCGTGAACTCGCAGCTGCAGTGGCAGCTCAATCTTCTAGCTCACGTGGAGTCTCTGCAAGATGAAGTCATACACAGAATGGATTTCATTGAGAAGGAGCTAGATGGTGAGTAGGGTTATTCTAGTTTAAAAAGCAACTTTTTTAAACTGAACTACCTGTTCAAAACATGTTAACCAGAATTTTACTTCTTCAGAGCTACAAAGAGATGAATGCTTCATTATCGCATTTCCTAATAGAAAACAGACATGCTGTTGCTGTGGGGGGTGGATTTTAAAACAAAGAGCAGAATTTCACAGAACAAGTTCTTAATAGGTCATCTCTAAACAGTGGCATCAGGTGTTGTATTGGAACGTTTGTGTCTTTTTGGGTGTAGGTTTTTGTCATTTTCCAAAACTCTTCTGTGTGTCTGCATTTCTCTGTTCCTCAGGGCCTTCCTGGCTATGTTAGCCCCTTCTGGGTGGCCTCTTCAGTGCACCCGGTTCTTACCCTTCCCTGTCTCTTCCAAATTCTTCGCTTAAATGTCTCTTTAAGATTTTTGTAGCAATGGAAAACTTGCAAACCCTTTGTTTTGCACTAAATGATTCAGGATAGTTCTTCTTTAGGTTGTTAAGTCTGACCATTGGTGGTGTAGTGGTTACCACAGCAGCTTTACTTGCAGGGAAATCCAGCTTCTGCCCAAGTAGGAGCCCTCTCTTGGTAAGTAAGGTACTGGAAAGTTGGAGAGCCAAAGGGCGATTTCAGGTAGTGAAGATCAGTCAGGCTTGAACTGCCTGAACAAAGAAGCCCTGGTTCCCAGAAGTCAGACTTTTTGTACCTGCTGCTGAGCAGGGCTCTGGGCAGTGCATTGCTGCTTTGAGCAGGAACTCTCCTACTCCAAGGCTGGATGTGTCTGCAGGAGGGGCTGCTCGTGGATGAAGTTCACTGGTTTCTGGTTGGTGGCCGTGGCTGCTCTTGGCAGAGGTGTTCATTCTGTCTCCATCAGCAATACCGTCTGCATCCCCAGAACTCATCATAGTCCAGCCTCACCACCTTCCTCGTGGTTACATTGTCACTTGACTTCTGCTCAGTGGGATTTCTTGTTTCCCACTGAGAAGCTTTTTAGAGCAGGAGTTCATTTTCCTTGTGCAGCACTCTGCTGTTTGTGCTTTTGATCTTCATCCCTGTTTTGGGTTACCCACTTCAGTCTTGGTCAGTTGTGTTCTGTATTGATGACATAAATTCCCTGTACCACAGCGTCCTGGCCCTGGAATTGACACAGATCAGAGGAGATCTGACATGAGATTTCACAGTGTCTGGTCCAGAGTTTTCCTTGCCTGCTTTTTCCTCGGAGCAGCAGCTTCTTGCCCCATCCCCATGTGAATTGTTTGGTTATATATCAAAAGTTACCTGCAGAAATTGGTGTGAGGTGTTCAGTTTTATGATTTCTCAAATAACTGTGTTTAAAATATTGCCCACTGCTTTCTGAAGCTTTGCAAAAGATTTAAAGAATTCTTATTTTGTGACTTCAGCTGAGCTGTTTGCTGAGAACTGCAGCAGTGACAGCTTTTGTCTCCTTTGCAGTTCTGGAGAGTTGGTTGGATTACACAGGAGAGCTGGAACCCCCAGAACCACTGGCTCGACTGCCCCAGCTGAAGCATTGTATAAAGCAGCTGATAACCGACCTGGGCAAGGTGCAGCAGATCGCGCTGTGCTGCTCCACGTGAGGCTGGCGTGGCGGGGCTGCGGCTGCGCGCCGAGCGGGAGCGTCTGAGGGGAGCAGCTCTGAAGCCGTACGTGGAACTGGCGTGCTGGGTGCGTGGGATGCAGACTGACTTCAGGGACTTGTGAAGAAGTGTTGTTCAGAGAACAGCAAAAAGGTTATTTCGGGTCTATTAGACAATTCCAGTGCTGTGGAAAAGGTCATACTCTTGTCTCCAGAGGTTGCCTGTTGGTTGATAAGTTACACTCAGATTTTCACTCCTTACAAGTTGCTCATCAAAACGGTAGACTTTGTCGACATTAAATTGACTAAAAATTGTGCCACTGAAGAACAGAGTTCTAAGAGCCAAAAAAGTTTGGTTGACAGGAGTTGTAAATAACTTTGCATAGTTTAATTGACTCATGTCATGTTTTATTCCTTCTGGTTTATGCATACTAGCACTCAGTATTTAATCATTAGGAGATGTTATAACAGTTTCAGACTTAGTAAGTATGAATGTCCAGCTCTTGACTATAAAGTGTTATGTGGAGGTTTGCAAGTAACAGCGGCCTGACCCACGCTTCTGTTACAGTAAATAATGTAGCAGGAGGTCACAGGTGGATTGCACTTACTTTCAGAATAAATGATTGTTTTCCATATTTATCCTGTCACTGTCACATGGCTTGGTACTGGGGAAGCCCACAAACATGGTGTTTCTGTGCATTCTTGAGCTCTTCGATCCGGCCATCCTGTGCCTCCTGCAGCAGTGGCTGGTGGGATACCCTCCTTGCAGTAGTCTGGAATGCCGCCGGGAAAGGACTGGAGCCACGCTCGGAGTTCAGACTGCAGCACGGTCTGTCATGGATGTGATGTATTTTCTACCCATTTGTTAATAATTGCCATTCCGGTTATATTTGGAAATGTAGACTTTTTTCAATACTCTTGATGTGTTCATTGTAAAGACTTGCTATGAATGTGTGATTTTGGAAATCAGTTTATTTTGTGTAAATAAAGCCTCAAGATCTATGCATGAGGTGCTGTCCTTGCAGACAGCGAGTGGATTATTATCTTAAATGGTCTGTGTTCACAAAGTCCCTTTTTATACCTTAAGTTTTAATTTTCGGTTCGTATTTACTTTGTGATGGCAAGGTGACAAGGCCAATGATGTTCGGTCATGTTGTACAGAACCTTTGGAACGTTTTATTTGAGAGATTCAGAGTCTTTCAGCTGCAGTTCACCACTCCTGAAACAGTGGCTGCAGCTTCACTTTTCCTTCACAAACGTTGCTGAGTTCAGTTCCCTCCGGAACGCAGTGAGCTGGTTTTGCAGTGAGAGGGTGTCCTTAAAAAGCTGGATTTGTTACCTTAATTTTATTGTGTGCAATGGTACTACCAAAGGGTAACATTCAAGCAGAGTTGTAATGGAAAGGCCCATACCTGTACAAATTATTAATTTGGCATATAGATCTGCAATGTGTTTATTCTGCAAAGAATAATGTTAACTTAAAATACCCAGTAGTGTTGTAGGAGTTACGGTCTCTACATAGTGAATATTTTATTTCCTTCAGAAAACAAAATAATTAGGCTGCTCTAGGTAGTCACTAAGATGTTTATGCCAAGATTCAGTTCAGGGGATAATTTGTCTCACAGTTTTATAATACTGAGCTGGTATAGTGAATACAACATATGTACAGCAGAAAAACAGACTGACTTTTCTGTAACACAATTGGAATAAAGCCTACATGGGATTTTAAGGATCACTTGGCTCTCTGAAGATGGAGACCAATGCATACAGCTTGGCTCATTCCTGTCAGGCACCTGAGCTCGTGTAGCTCTAGAGGAGGTGGTGGTGACGAGACAACCAGAACAGCATCAGAGGAGCCTCCCAGGCACCTGGTGATTTTCAGGTGACACGGACCAGAAAAGGTGTTCCCTGGGTACAGCCTGGGAAGCAGGACAGGCTGTGTGGGAACAGCTTGGTTGTGCTCCCAGTCTGCGGGCATTCAAGCACTCAGTCCCTGGGCAGCCTTCTTGCTCCAAAACGGGGTTTCTTCTCAAGCAGTGGCTTTTGTGTGCTCATTGTGTGTTTTTACTTGTCAGTTTATTTTTGCTCAGGGCAGTACTGGAGGTTTGGAAGAAAAGGCAGTTCCCATGGGTAGATTGAGTGGCAGATCCTGGAGACTTGCTTCCCTTCTGTAGTGCTGGGGAAGCCCTTGCAGATAAAGACTGAAAATATTTATTTAAAATAGAGTAGTACGTCTCATGTTCAGGGAGGATTCTTCATTGTGCTCTGCCTGGATTCATTTCTGTCCCTGTTTTTGCAAGTTTCCTCATTGTTATTTTTAGTCTGGACCAGCTGTTCAGGCTGACAGGTCACTTTTTTGTTTCTCTAAATCACTGGTAAGTGAATGCAACGTGGAGCCTTGATGAACTGAGCAAACATTGCACTGTGGGTACACGTGTGTTTGTCTTTGTTGATGCACTATTAGAACCAAGGGGCTGTACATAGAATTTTGTTTTGGAGCAATATTTGCAAAACTTGAAAACTTCTGTATCTTGGTGTTTGGAATAAATAAAAAATAGGTTTTTGTTGGCTAAGTCTTAGTAAAGTCTTTGTTTCAATTAATGATAACTCAGTGAAATAATTTTAGACTTTTGTCCTTCACATCGCAGTGAAATTCAAGTACTGTAGTTTGTCAGGTGTATATATATATATCTTAATTATTCCTAAAGTTTGGAAATTATTGTTTTCCAGATCTGTGTTCTATAAATATCTTTAGTAGTTTGCGTTGGATATTGTTTGAGAAGCTCATACATTTTGTTCCCAAATCCGAATACACGTAATTTATTAGTACCTGGTATGTGTGATCTGACCCTGATTTTTGTTCTGTTTGGAGGAGCAGCCTGTCAGGGGCAGCCACAGCAGCTCAAGGCAGAGGAGACGCAGCATCAGTGATGGTGTGAAGCAAGGAGCTCTGGTGAAGCTGTTCAATCCACACAAAGGAAATGCGTGGGCAGAGGAGGAAGCCGGGCAGCGCTGGAGCAGCAGCGTGCCTGGCCCGGAGTGCCTGAAGGCAGGGGCAGGCGTTGATGTGCCTGTGGGTTCCATCCCTTCCCTCTCAGTGTGCCCAGTGAGAGGAAGGCAGATGTATTCCCTTGTCCGAGCAAATTTTCCTTTCTAACTTCATTCTCAAAAAAAAGAAAAAAGGTTCTTGTGAAACGACTTCAAGGCTGGAGGGTGCATCCCTGCTGCAGTCTGGCGTGTGAAGCCTGGAGAGATCTGAGCCACGGATGGCAGATCCCAGCGTGTCTCACGGCTCAGTGTCATCATGCAGGGCTTTGATGATCACTTAAATGTCAAAATGAGCTTTTGAAGTTGTGGTCTGAATTTGAAATAATTCAGTGGGATGTGTGCCGTGGCTTGTCATGTTTTGATGCGCCCTCTGATTTATTTACTTGCCTGATCTGAAGGTTTCTGTAGACGCAGAGTCAGAGAAGGAGGCAGCTCTCAGTCAGCTGTCAGCCTTCATGTGGGTAGGGCCACCATATTCCTGCTGTTATTTGACTGAAACATCATCTGTAATGACAGGATCTGCTGCTGAGCGCTGTCCAGCCTGTGGGCCGTGTCCTCGTCCCTTCTGATGGCAGAGCACCCTCTGCTGCCTCCACCCAGCCCTGGGACTGCTTCTGGCTGCTCCCTGCTCTGCCTTCCCGCTGGGCTTCTGGAGCCCTGCAGGCCATTGCAGTTGTTCGGTGTTTCACAGCTTTGTGCTCATCCTTGAGGTCGCACAGCAATTCTTGTGAAGGAAAGAAACTCTGTACAGCTCTTGTCTGGGTAAGAGCTGCTGTGAGTAACCCAGGATGAGGTCCCGTTGAAACAGGTTAACAGGAAATAGCACTTTTTAAAATTTCTATTACGAAATAGAAGCAGACAGAAAAATTGAGAACAAACCAGCAAAATGGATTCATCCTGTGCTGCTGCAGGGTTTTCCTGCTCGTGGTGCTTGTGTGCCATGGGGGTGTTTGAAAGGAGAGGCTGGATGGGGCCATGGAGCCTTGCAATGCCCCCTACCTGATTCTGAGGGGCTGCGTGGGCTTGGGAGTGGGAGCTGCGTGTCCCTCCTGGGCTTGCAGGCTGGGCACGTGGTGAGAAAGTCATGGAGCTGGAGTGCAGCCATGGCAGAGGCCACCGGGGAAGGAGCGGCTCCTGGAGCGATGGTTTCTGTGCCCCTGGGTCCGTCGGGGTGAGGGTTGGCTGGGTGCTGCTCTGAGCCTGCGGGCACAGCCGTGTGCTCTGCGCAGAGGCTCCGCGCTGATGAAGACGCTTTGCCTGCTCTGCAACTCCTCGAAGTCCCTGGGATCCCAGCCCGTGCTGCTGCAGGGAGAGACGCTCTGTTTGCATTGAGGGGCTGAGGGGCAGAGCACAGCCTTGTCTGGCCAGGTCACACATCCAGGTATCGCCAACTGTAAGAGACTGCACTTCCATGGGTTAATGACTCAAAACATCCCTCAGGTGTGAAGGCAGCGCGGTGCTTTGCTTGAGTGCGAGGATGTGAGTGAGGTAACAGGCAAACCTGGTAGCAGGATGGAGCCTCATGTCACGGGAAGCTCTGATGGGGCATTCCAGGCTCAGATCTCTGAGAGGCAGCTGTCGTGTCTGCAGAAGGTGTCATAAACCATCAGGGACTCACAAAGTGCCCCCAGACTCCTTTCTGAGGCTTTTCACCAGAGGACTGAAAGCTCCCCACCCGAGGGGAGGTACCTGGGCATTCCTGGCCTGAGCGTATTTTAACCCATCGGACTTTGTGTTTTGTGGCTTCTTTCCCCCACCCCCGACGGACCAGGGACCATCGCTTAGACCGAGGGACAGCTAAGCTGCAACAACCTAGTGAGGTG
This sequence comes from Pomatostomus ruficeps, assembly GCA_013400735.1. NCBI lineage: Eukaryota > Metazoa > Chordata > Aves > Passeriformes > Timaliidae > Pomatostomus > Pomatostomus ruficeps. Next base: position 1,018 of record VYZT01008019.1, on the reverse strand, counting down.
ACATTGTCACATTCTTATCTTCCTATCCCTCCCTCCCTCCCTCCCTCTTTCTCTCTTTTTCTCCCTCTTTTCCCTCATGTGTGTCCTTGGGTGATATTTTTTCATATTGTTGGAAATGATACAACTTTTAAAATTTTGAACTTTAGTCATGGCTTTGATCTCCTTTGCCAAGGGGGAAGGAGCAGGGTGGAGGAATTGAGGTTTCTCTTCAAAAGATTCACTTCACCGAGGGGTTCACCGAGGGTTGAATTTCGCTGGGTGAGGCCTGATGGGCTTCAATCAACAAAAATCAACATCTACAGGTTGGGAGTAGCCAGAAGATACAGAGGAGATACACGGACATTAACAAACATTACCCCCTCGTTAGGCTGGAGTCATCTGGTCTGGGAAAAGATTGATAAGAACCAAAGAATGAAGACCAAACTGGCATCGAAGGTGAAGGGATCCAGTAGGACATCGAGTACTAAGAATTGTATGATGTAGAACCGATGAATGAGAATTCCATTGGGTTTTAAATGTATAAATACGTGAAAAGTCTGGCAAAGAACTAGATGAGCTGGAATGATTTCTACTGCACATCCTGGCTGGAATAAAGTATTGCCTGATTCTCTAACGCTTGAAAGATGGTATTGGAGAGTTTCTTTTATTCCTGCAGCTCCAGTGACAATTTTGCAATGCTTTCATATCGTTACATCACTATAGAGAATAATAATGAAAATGGCCACATCCCTGCTTTCCTTTGCAACCAAATTGTTCTGAAATAAACCCTGTGTACAGGTATTGATACACATTGAGCATTTCAGTGTCGTTTCACTCTCATCCACCCCAGGGACCTATTAACAAGAGCCTGAGTTACTCCCATCTCCTGGGGTGGGTTTGTGACACCAAGTACTTGTCACTTCAGAGGAAGTGGTGACACGGCCCTTGGGGAGGTCTGTGCTGCCCACGGTGTGGCTGATCTGGCCAAGGTGGCCACGGGTCACAAGCACAAGGTGCCCTTGTCACCGAAACTGCGGGA
>VYZT01008015.1:0-50934 GCA_013400735.1 Pomatostomus ruficeps | reverse complement strand
GTGCTATTGTTGCTCACGTTAATAAGTACCAAAACATCCTACCTGTTCATTATCATATCTACCCAAAAGTACCCCTGGCCACATCTACAGGGAGGATACCCCCATTATTCTCAGAAGTTCAGTCTCAAGATAGCTCCCACTTCAAGTGATTGGTGGTAGCATGACCTTTATGATGGCCTGTGGAATGATCTTGCTGACATTCCTGATGGAAAGCTAAGGTATATGCAGTGCTTACAGCTTGATTTTCCCACCTGCTGGTGAGATTCATCTTAGGCGGAGTCCAGATCTTTATATGTAATTTTGTTGTCTTTTAAAATACCAAACAGAACAGTTGTTTTGCTGGGGTCCTGACTTCCTTCTTGGAAGGACTCTGATATCAAGCTGATGGTCTTTTAGACAAGAAAAATGCAGACATCATATGTGTCATTGAGGAATTCAGAGGAAGCTGAAGACCCCTCTAGGACACAGAGTATTTGGGAAACAGTTTTATGAAAGAACCAATTCAGTTAGTAATATCTCCTTGAACTTTTAATCCTTTTGTAGCATAGGAGAAAGTAGACTCTGTCTTAATGATAGCAGTGGCAGCATTTTCTACTACTAGGCAGAAAAATAAATGCCACTGATTTCAGATATGCTTTGGAGAGTTAGAGTCAGAACAAGGGATGGAGTCTGGTATTTTAAATGGATTCAAATAGGTCATAGGGTGAAAATTATAACCTAGCATAGTTTATAATTTTTCCTCACCCATTTCCCCTTCTGACCTCCCCCAGAAATGCAGAGATCCCGCTGGAATGTGCTTTGCCCTTTCTGGAGAGGCATGGATGGTACAGCCCTTGCCTGCCCCTTCCCCTCTGCCTGCCCGCCCCCCAAATCCTTGCTTGCTCTTCTGTTTTTCTACTTTCCCTAAATGCAACTTACTTTAAGCATGCATTATTATTAACATCCTACAGTAAAATTAAGCTATTATATAACCCATTTGTCAATCTCAGCCAATTTCTTCTATCTTTTTCTATGTCTATTTATGATGTACACCCAGACTGCACGTCTTTTTTTTTTCCTCTCCATGTTTATTTTAAAAATAAGTGATAAAAAAAAAGATGTATTAAAAAAAAAAGCAACACTCAAGGGTGGCGGGGTTTTTGGCCAACAATTGAAAACATATTTAAATGGGCGGGGGATGGAAGGAAAGAGAATACAATTATTTAAAAAAATCAAATTATGAAAGTGTCCCTAGACTGCTTTGTCTGTTCCTTTCAATGTGTGCATCTGGTTTGTTCATCTTTGAAAGTGTGTGGAATAATTTTTTCTTTAAAAATAAAATTTCAAAATCCAGCAATTGTTCTTATCTCCCTTCTTCCTGGGAACAAAGTGTTCTTTTTCATTTTTTGCTTTTTTTTTTAGTATATCTCTACATAGTTATATTTTGATGTATTTCTTTTCAATGGTTGAATTTCTATCAGATTTGGTTTGTTCCAATCTAATAATGAAAAAAAACAAACAAAACAAAAGAGTTATGAATTGTTTTCTGCAATTTTTTCCCTCTATTTCTGTCCTTAAATGAGGAACTACTTCACTGGCAGAATCCTACAGCTGTATTTTTGAGATTCTCCAGAGAATCTGAATATAAAAGCAGTCTAATTTGACAGTGGGGATGGGGTGTGCAAACACAATCTTTAAATTAGAAACAGTCATTTGATGTACTCAAGAAGTGATTGTCTCAAATTACTGAGAATATTGATGTCAATTTGATGGACTTCAGAAATGATGATTCTTAGAAGAAGAAGGCTGTGGATAGCTACAGATGAAGTTGTTCTAATTCCAGTGCAAAAAACTAGTTTCCTTGGTTTTTTTGTTTTACTCTCTGGTTATTATTATTATTATTACTATTATTATTATTAGTTTATGTATTTTTACTGCTATTTTTAGTAGGGAAAAGTCTTAACTGTTTTTATAATTTGAGAACCTTTAATGAAAATGTAAATATTAATACTATAATTATTAAATTTTTTGTAACTTGCATGTTGAAGAAGTTGCAGCTTAGGGTTTGTGAGATTGTCAATGTTAGAGTTCTGTTCTTTCTTTTTGTTGATGGGCATGAATATGCTCATTTGTTTTTGTATATTGCCCATCCCTTCCTTACAGCCAGAAGCTCTAATGCTGCTAGATCACTCCGTACCGCCCTTACATGGACATGGCAACTGACTTACACATTCACTCCCATCCTCTTCATCTCCTGTGTAGTACACTCATAGATTTTTACACTCCCACTCCATCCACCCTAAGCATTTTTTCTTCCCATAAGTTCCCCTTCACCACCCCTTTCTTTAGCATTGTTAAAATTTTATGTGCAGTCATCCATTCCTTAAAACACACACACACAAAAATTATAGAAAAAAAGAAAATGTTTAAAAAAATATATATCAAATTGACCAAAAAGGCAAAAAAGCAACAAACTTTGCTTTTCAAAAAAATATGTGTAGATATGCAAACAAGCAAAAGTAAATTCAATAAATTGTACAGGATTTTTCAACTGCAATATGCTAACAACTTTACATAAGATAAAAAAATACAACCAAAAACAGCAGAAAAAAAAAACCCAACAAGTTCAAATTTGTTAAGGTGCAAGATTTTTTTCTTTTCATGTTATGTGGTGTGGATGTATGTGTTGTTGCCTCCCTGTATCGCCCTTTGTTGTAAAACAAATATATTTAAAAAGAAATAATAAACATTTTGCTAAAAAAGTTTTTAAGAAACAACAGTGAGAAAAAGCAAGTTACAAGAATGTGGCAATGCTACTTGTCCAAGAGCATTCTTACACAACTTTCTTTTGTAAATTTTTCCTTTCATGCCAAAAAACATGCGGGCAATTTGTTGATGTAAGTTGACTGTTATGAAATCAATGTGGTATGCTTTCTAAATATTTTTATGTATTTTTGGTTACCTTTTTTTCAAGGAAATAAGTTCTTTGATTTTCATAATTTTTTTCAGTTCTCATAGGTTTTGATCTTTCTTTTGCTGATAAAGTGAATTACTTGTTCTGTTTTTCTTTTCTCTGACCTTGTTGCTGTGGCATTTTTATTTTCTAGTGTATGGTTTTGTTTTAGGAAAATATATATAAGTTTATTTATTTTTTAATCAGTTTGTATTTGCCTTTATGTTATGTTCTCTGTATATTGTTGATTGCCGTATTGTATCGTGCATAGGACAGGGCAAAGGAGTCTGAGGCAGTTCGCTTGTTCTTTCTCAATCCCCTTCTAGACGCATTCTTTCCCTTTCCCCACACAAATCACCAGTAATGCTACTTCTTTTCAGGCTCCTTAAATTGTATTTAGCCTGGTGGTGTGGACTTCATGTCAAGTGAAAATTTTTTGGACTTCTTTAGCATTTTGGTAGTTCTCAGGGTTTTCCTACTGCAGCTCTACACCATTCCTACTTTATTCCCACAAAACTGTTTTATTTCTATCAATTTTTGTCACTGCTGATTACGTGCCTGATGTCCAGTCTAAATGATACTCTCAAGTGCACTCTTACCAGGTAAATGCACCTACTGTATTATTATTAGTATCAGACTTGATAGCATCATCCAGAATTGATACATTTGGCAGACAGATCCTGAACCTCTAAAATGTCCTTACTACAAAACAGGTTTGGATTAGTTTCTTCAAAAAGCAGTGAGTAAAAGTAAGAGAAAGCTATGCTTCTTTATAAGTACTCATTTTCACTATTTCTTCATAGTAATGCTGTACTCAGCCCGTGTATTAGGTTCAACCATTAGGTCCCTGGGGCAACTGATGCTGAAAACACAACAATTATGCTGAATAGGAAGCTGTCACCAGGTAATCATAAAAGTTTAAAATAATGTTGGGAGATAAAAGTGGGCATGTTTCAATTGGCTCAGAGAAGCTCAGTGTCTGGGCACCAAAATACTTGGCTTTTCTCTAGAATTTTGCTTATAGACATGATGGCAGGACCTCTCTGGAAGGTTCTGTTTCACTGAAACTCCACAAAGGTGACCAAGAATTTACATCAGTGAAAGACACCCCAGCATTATCTTGGGATTCCTGACCTCTCAAACTCTGTACCTTCTGTTGCTCATGAGCCATCTGTTGGGAAACACTGCATTTACTGATATCTTTTAATATAGTTGGAGAGAGAGACTTAAGAAATGCTTTTCAACCAACTCTACCAGAAATACAGTTTTAGCCAATCCCTTTGAGGACTATATAGTCTCTGAAAGGAAAAGGAGATATCTGAGATAAAGATTTGCAGTATTCCATCATGGAAATCATGGTTTTCTCTCTACTACTCTCTGTCAATTTCAATTAATTCAGATGGCAAGAGTAGAAAATATTGAGAATGTTCATCTACTAGGTTTTGTGTTAGCATCATCTTTCCTTTGAATCAGAGACTATATTCTGAATAATTTCCTCTTTTTATCCTCAGAGGACTCAAAGCAGACTTAACTAAGTGCCATTAGACTGAAATTTATGAACTTGGTCTTTTAATAAGGAACTATTGTGTTGATACAGAGGGTGAAAAGGTAAGGAATTATTTCTCCGGCAAGTATTTGTTATTGAAAATGCAGTCAGACTTCAGAGGAACATCAAAAGAATAGAATGAAAATTGCAAATTTTGGATGCAGAATTTCAAGTACCTGCAGGAATGGATGAGTTGTGCAGCCTTTATGGATGACATTTTAAAGCTCTGCAATTGCAACTGGAAAAGAGAGACAGTAAGGTGTGTTCCTTATCATCATCAGGAGAAGATGAATCTTTCAGACTTCCTTTTTGTGTGTCTTTTGTCCTGTATCTGTTTGATGCCCGAGACTCCACTGAAGTACTTGTGGCTCCATAGATGAAAACCAGCGACTGCTACAGTTTTTCAAGTTGTTTTATTTATCTTATTTTTTGGTGCCCTCTGCATTCCTGAGTTGCCCACACCATCCTTACAGTTGATAAGGCTTCTATTAAATTTTTAACACTCTATCTTTTCCAGTGGCAGAGAACTCTGACTGGAGATCAGCTCCAGAGGTATGAATTATATATCTATAAAGATGCTCATAAACCAAAAAGCAAGGCAGCGCCAAGGCTTAAGTAGACCTTTTATATCCCCAGTGCTCTTGGCAGTTTAAAGAAAAGCACAACTCCATGAAAGTAGTCTACGTGTTAGATTAAAAGGCTAATTTTTAATTAATATATGCACACTTTGTGGAATGAGAAGGCCAAGCAAAGCACTGGGCTGTTTGGCATAAGGTTTCCCACCTCACAGACTTCAGTTCTCTCAGAGCTCCTTCCAGTTTGGTGTTAAGTTTTGGGGGTTTTTTTCAGCTACACTATTGATGAGCAAATAAGTTTTGCATCTATGTCACTGTAGAGGAAACAATTTTATCTCCTTCTCTTTTGTTTAGTTCTTTGGCATTGTGTTGTCAAGAGAAGCTTTTTAAAAAACATATTTCTATTTGAGAAACATCTATTTCCTGCTTAAGGGAGAAAGCACAAAGTAGGTGAAAAATAAATCTGAAAATTCCTTGTGAAATCTTTGGATTGCTAAAGTAATTCTGAACTTGCAGCATACCAACGAACACTGTTAACTGGTGCTTAACAGCCAACTGCAAAAAAGGGGAGAAATACCTGTAACTATCAGGAAATAGAATCTAAGTATCGTTCACAAACAGAGTCTAAGTCTTACATGAATATTTGTTTGAAAGACATTGCCCAAACTGGGTTGCAGACTTGCCTTTTTTTTTTTTCTTTTCTTTTCATAGCACAGAGCAATTTGGAAATTGAACCTGTAAGTTTTATTCAAGGCTGCAACGCATCAATTTTGCAAGTGAAAAATGGGTAGACATTATGAGGAGAAAAGAAAACTTGACAAACATAAAACCCATCTCAAACGTATTTCCCTCCAAGATTGTCATGTAAGGTTTCTCAGAAGCTCATCTTTAGCTTTTTCTAAGATCTAAATCTATTAAACATTTGCCTTCCACAGCAAACCATTCAGGATCCAAATCCTGCATAGGATATTCTTGACAACCAAGTGGCCGTTTTGTCTTTTAAATCTTTCAGCATTTACCTTTAAACCAACTTGGGGCCTGGGCAAGAGGCACCACGACTCCACCATTAAAGGACCACTGGCTCTAGGCAGCTTCCTGCACCCTCAGCCATTTTTCTATGAAAGGTGGTTCTGCCTACACAGTCATAATCTGCCAGTCATCAGACTCCCTCCTACAAGTTGAAATGTAGTACCAGTTACAGAGTGGTTTGCAGGTACGATATGAAAGTTTGCACTTGCTCCATCCATATTGGTGATCATATTTTTCACACTTTCCTGGGAGCTTTTCAGGATTTACATTCCCTGTTATCCTTAAATAACACTTTTTTTTTAGACTGAGTGGCATTTTTATCATGCCATTTTAAGGGTGTTTTTATTCCTCTGTAAATCACATACCGCAAGAAGTATTCATTGTGCTTGCATCCTGTCAGACCTACAGTTTCAAGTTTGCTGTGAGTTCTGCATAGATGCCTAACAATGCAATAAAAGAGAAGCCAGATTTAAGACCTAGAGTGCTTTTTCTGACTTACTGTCACACAGCTTTTGTTGGACTCAGTTTCTTCTGTTACAGACAATAAAAAAATTAAAAATCAAAACAATATTACCACCCTTGCATCTACCTGATACCCCCCAAAAGTAAATGTAACAAATTAACTCCTTGATGGAAAAGTGATTCCTAATGAAGGACCTTAAACAGCCTTTATTTCTTGAGTATGCAAGTGCACAGTATGGATCATTGGACAATTTGGAATAAAAACTAGCAATGAGATTGAATAATTGTATCAAAGTTAATCCAGTCTTCCTGGTATGAAAGTTATTTCTCTCCTCACATACATTGAGAGATGAAAGCTTTGTAAAACTTTGTCCTGACTCTGTCTTATTGTCTTCCATCCAACAGACTTGCTGGCATCAAAAAGCTCCGCTATTTTCTCCATCACTTATGTAAAACCCCACTTGTAATAGCAAGTCTATCCACTTTACTTAGTATTCCAAGAAGGCTGTGATCAATTTCATAGTTCCAGTAGTCTTGATCATTAGCTCAAGTCCTCAATAGCAACAAAAACTATATAACTATGACCTGGTTTTAAATGCAAATTTTACTGGGGCGAAAGGAAGGTCTTCATATTAAATGTAAGATATGACTGGTTTCTTCCAGAAAATTAATCATTAACAGGACCAAAACAACATCTCTTTGGATGAAAAGTGCCAAAAATATTGCTCCAATGGGTAGCAGATCAACTGCATACTGATGCTGTAGCCAGTATAATAGCTTTTTAAGAACAAAGGCACGTCAAGGCTCCAGATGAGCAATTAAAAGCTGACAAACTTTTTTTTCCAGATGAGTGTCACAGATGGTGAATGAAAATCACAGATAAGTATTGCTATTGAACAGCAAAACACTGATCTTAAAAAACTGTTTAAAAGAACACTATCTATCCCTGACTTTCTGGAACTTAAATTCCAGACTCATGCAGTTTGACGCAATCCTCACTTAAATACTGTTATTTTTATTCATTTTTATTACCAGGCTCACAGATGATCTTTCCCCCCAAGGCATACTCCAAGTTTATCCCGAGACCACCTGTTTGCATAGATTATAGATGCCATGGATAAGCCTTCTGGACATATATAAATCATATTACATGCTCTAGTTTCTACATTGCTCAGAAAACAGCTCAGATGCATGAGCACAAAATGCAGTATAGCTGTTTGGCAGGCTACACTTTAGGCTTTTTACATAATTTTTTTGAAAGCATGTAGTTTGGACACATTGATACTTATTTCTTCATTCTCTCTTCAGTAAAAAAAGAAATATATACATATACTGAGGAAGCTCAGAAAACTAAGCAACATGTTCAAATTGGCCATTTGTATCTTAACTTAAAACTAGCTTTGCATGAAAGTATGCAAAGTACCACATTTCTTATTTTGGCATAATTTCTGCCCTGGTACCTCAGAGAGAATTCTGACTGTTTCAATTGATTAAACTGTGTCATCACTTAGTTTCCCATTAAGGAAAAGAATAAGCCATATTGCTATTTCAGCTATCCAGATTTAATCAAACTGTTAAGTACCTTTTTCAGTATATTGCTTTCTTCACTGTGTAATTTGCTCAAATATATTGCTCTCCAAATACATTTAGAAGGGATTTTGATTTTAGACCATATTCTTCATAGACGTTCCATGGACATTACTGGCAGAATTCAATGGGAAACAAGTGCATGTAATATATAGGGTAGATTTGAGAGAGCAGAATTTTGACCCTAATGCATTCAGCATTGTAACAATGCCAAACTGTTCGTTAGCAGTTATGAATACATAACCAAAACCCAGAATTATTTATTTAGAAACTAGAATTCCTTTTGTACATTCTCCTTAAGCAATGGTGAGTATAAATCAAAATTTCCTATGTGTTCCTTCTAACTGAATATCACTCCTTTGAACAGACCTAGATGACTCTCATGATGTCAGCTGAATGTTTCAATTTATATTTTAAGCCGCTTACTTAAATGGCTAGGCAAAGAAAAATAACCCAAGGGACAATTTATACACAAACTTTCAAAACCAATATGGTTCACTCTAAAAAAACGTGTTGATGACCTTTATGTCAGCAGAAGACTATATAATCAGAACTAAAGGAATTAGATAAATTAATAAGATTCCACACAATTATTTTTTTTTAATCCACAAAATAAAACAGTGGAGTGTTAACTACCATAGACTCAAAAGTAGAGGTGCAGTCACATTATAATATAGACAACACAGGGCTATTACCCTAAAAGTAGCAATATTGCTGCTCAGAATCCAAATCATAGAAATGATGTACTGGTTTGCTTGTTTCATTTACAGCTTATATTGTGGTAAGGTACAAATGTTACACCTACAGCTTTATTGTTCTAATTGAAGAGGAGACCATAAGTCCACCTTGTTTTCAGCCCTCTATAGGCAGGTAACCATCATGTTAGAAATCAGTGGAACTGATTGCAGCTGTCTGCTTGTCAAGACGTAACAGTAGGTGTGAAGACAACTTCTGCAGTATAATCCTGGGCTCAAGTGCTAAATTGGTTCATCAAAGTCCTTATTCAGTTATTTCATCAATCACAATAAAATCTATCTTAATTTTTAATCAAATTGTAGTAAATGAATATCAAGAAGAATGGAAGATGAAGATAGTATGACACTAGTAGCCCCAAAAGATGCAAGGAAAGGGACATGCCTAGTGTCAAACAGAATGCTAAACAAAGACTAAAAAGTGATGAACATTGAGTAGAGCTCTGTACCTTCATGGACCCAGTAAGTACTTGGTTCTTATTCCATCCCTCACTTTCATGAACCTTTCCACAATTTAAAAGCCAGACGATAAGAAGAAATGGATGAATGGGAAACGCCTTAGGGAAAGGACTTATATACTGCTGCAGAAGGTGAGCGTATTAGAATGGCAGAGAGGAAATACCACTGTTATTTTAAATTAAAAGAATCAAAAGAGGAAAAACTGGCAAGATAAGTGGTCAAAAATATATCTAGGAGAACAATGGTTTATAGAGGTTTAAAGTAATTAATTTAAATAGTCTTATAACCAAATGCTTAAAAAGGATCAGTACCAAAAATTTATGACCACAGAGTCACTTGAGAGTATCTTCAAAAATCAAAACATTTGGGTTCCCAAAAATTCAGAGTATTTCACTGTACATACCTAACATAGGTAGGAAATGGAACGTGCACTTTGCCAATGCCATGCCCAAGGAGGGTGGGAGAGAACAATGAAAGGCACGCCCAGAAAATTATGTTGGTAGTGTAGCTAGAGAGAGAAAGCTGATCCCCAACACATTTTCATAATGCCCAGATCCTTTCTTGCCCTTAAGTGAATTGAAAATGGTGCATTGTGTCATTAAAATGTACTAATCTTCTTTTTTTTCTCTTTTCCATCCCAGGAGGTGAATTAGTTATCCCTCTACTTGTAGAAGACCCTTTAGATATCCCTCCTATTGCTACTCGTGCACCTTTCATTACACTTTCCCCTACCTTTCGCCCCCTCCTCACCATTATTGAGACCACCAAAGATTCCCTGTCCATGACCTCTGAGGCGGGGTTACCTTGCTTGTCGGACCAAGGCAGCGATGGTTGTGATGATGATGGCTTGGTGATATCTGGGTATGGCTCAGGGGAAACATTTGACTCTAACCTACCCCCTACTGATGATGAAGATTTTTACACCACCTTCTCCTTGGTAACAGATAACAGTCTTTCCACTTCAATCTTCGAAGGTGGCTACAAAGCACACGCACCCAAGTGGGAATCCAAGGACTTTAGACCTAACAAAGCCTCCGAAACTGGTAGGACTACTACCACGTCTTTGTCCCCTGAGCTGATCCGCTCCACAACTTCGTCCTCGACTGGGATGGTTCCCAAATTGCCAGCCGGCAAAATGAATAACCGTGAGCTCAAACCCCAGCCTGACATAGTCTTGCTTCCGTTGCCCACTGCCTATGAGCTAGACAGCACAAAGCTGAAGAGCCCGCTAATCACTTCCCCCATGTTCCGTAATGTGCCCACAGCAAACCCCACGGAGCCGGGAATCAGACGGGTTCCGGGGGCCTCAGAGGTGGTCCGTGAGTCGAGCAGCACAACGGGGATGGTCGTCGGCATTGTGGCTGCTGCCGCCCTCTGCATCCTCATCCTCCTGTACGCCATGTACAAGTACAGGAACAGGGACGAGGGGTCCTATCAGGTGGACGAGACGCGGAACTACATCAGCAACTCAGCCCAGAGCAACGGCACGCTTGTGAAGGAGAAGCAGCAGAGCTCAAAGAGCGGCCACAAGAAGCAGAAAAACAAGGACAAAGAGTATTATGTGTAAAAAAGAATACTTATTTATATATAAATATATAAATACTTAATGAGATTTAACTGAGATATCAGAACCATTGCAGCAAACGAGATGATTGGGAGATATCATTTGTGGGAAAAAGTATTGGGAAAAAATTTCAGCAGTGACTGTTAATGTCTAAGTCATCACTTGGAGTCAGCAAACTTTGCCCTAATGTATTATAAAGCACACTTAGCGTTCTGGAGATGGCGCGCACAGCTCTGCTCTGTTAGTGAACTTGGACATCTCCAAATCTCCTCCTCCGCTGAACTTTCTGCAAAGGTAGAAGACTTCATGGCTTACTTGTTTCATATCTCCAAGTGAGTCTTTAACAATGTTCGTGATCCCTGACTGTATCAATAATTTTTCAGTTTACTTATTTAAAAAAGAAAAAAAAAAAGGAAGGAAAAAGAAAAAAAAATACAAACATTATTAAACAACAAAGAAATATTGAACAAACTGATCTGGCCGTGTCCAGCATACATATAATTTTTCGAGATTGGAGGAGGGGAATAAATGATTTTGGAGATTGTTGGGTTTTTTGGTTTGGTTTTGTTTTGTTTCTTAGGTTGCTTTTAGTTTGGTTTCTTTGGTTACTTTTGGGTGAGGGAGGGAAGAGTGGAGTGGAATGGCGTGGGGGGTGAACCAGGACATGACTTGAGAAGAAATCTCGGAAAAAAAAATCCATCATAAATAAAGAGAGACTATTACTATACGTGAACTCAAAAGCTACCCATGATGTTTACTCTGCATATCTGGTTGTATTGTCTCTAGAATCTGTCATCTTGCAGTAAGTTGTTTGCTAACAATACAATGAAAGTGTCTGATGAGTGATGCTGAGGAAAATTGTGGAAAGCTGGTTCTCTTGGATCTGGCTCCAGTATTTGCAATTGAACTGAAGAGCAGATGGGTTTGGGTCTGTTCTGATCAGTCATCGCCTTTATTTGAGTATAGCACTTAGTATGCATTAGACAACCAAAGTATGGTTAATGGGATTTGGAGATTCAAAAAAGTTATTAACCATTCTGAGGTGAATATACTGTGCAAAAATAAAGGAGCCTTTCTCCAGGTTCTGGTTCTGTGACATTGCAATGCATGCAAAAAATAATAATAAATCAGTTCAATAAAGAAATCAGAAAGACACCACTGGAGTTCAACTTGTGACAAGACCAATTGTCAGAAAAGCTAAAAACTTGTAAAAGAATGCAAAGTACATAGGTTTTTTGACATATAACTGTTTTTCATATGTAATATTTTGATTTTGTAGCTTGACATTTCAGATCATCTCTGTCTTTCCATTTACCCTATTCTCCCTTTTCCTTCTCTTTTATATAAAAGAAAATAAATAAAGCTGCTGTGACACACAAAAAAATAATAAAGAAAAATTAATTTAATAATATAATATATATATATACACACAGATATATTTATCATGGTATGTTTGATGGGACGGCTGGAACAGAAGTTCTGTTATGGTCTTAATGCTAAATGAGAATGTTCTTGAAGAACAGAGTAAAAAGAAACAGACAACAAAAGCAAACCTTAAAATGTGAAGGGAGTATGTGTTTTAGCTTTGTCACAGTTACCTGTGTCAAAAAAAAAATCTGAAATTTTGTTTACATATTTTACTACTATTTTTTTGCTAGTATAATTTCTATATGGATACCCTGATGGTGTATATACTGTTTTATGGTTCAATTTGGAATGTCTTATGTTTTATTTAACTTACTTAATTTGGTTGGTTGGTTTCTACATTTTCCCAGTTATTGTGAAAAGGATTATCCTACTGTACAGAACAATAGTGAGGTGGTTTGACAGCCATGCCTATCATGTGCAAAAAAGTAAATGAGGGAGAGCAAGACAGAGAGGGAAACAAAAAAAAACAAGAAGTGTTGAGAACCCTGGGATATCAGAAATGAACACTTTTGCTGTATGCGGATGAAAACTAATCAGCTGTTTAGGTTTAGAAATCTACTCTTGCTGGTGTTTATAAGTCGCATGAATATTTGACTTTGAAGAAGCATCGTCAAATACACACACGCACATGGGAATTTAAATTCTAAAAACTAGTCTTCTCAAACATTTAGAGAAGACACTTTCATGTTAACAAATATTTTCAGTGCGTGTATGTGTGCGTGTGTGTGGTGCGTGTGCGCGTATGTGAGGTTGAGCTTTTTTCTTTTTTATTTTTTATACTAAAAAGAAAAAAAAGACAGGTTTTAAAAAGGTATGAAAGCACGATTTTAGATGACTTAACTGGCCGAACCTATATAAAGTTGATTATATCTTGATGTCTGTAAAAGATTGCTGTTCTTGGAGTCTTGGAGTCTTGTGAAATGAGTTCCTGCTTTCTTTCTTCCTTTCCTTTTTGCTTTCCTTTTTTAAGTTAAAGGAAAAATATTTACACTTTCCTTTTTTGTGTAAGTTTCTATTGGACAGTTTTTGGGAACATGTGCATTTCTGTATGTGGGCTTCTACCATATCCCTGTTGCTTTATGGACAACCTGGAAAATTTTTATTTGAGTTATCGTGATGTTATTGCTTTTTTCTTTCCTTTCTTTTTCTTCTTCTTTTTGATTATTTTTCTTTTCTTAGTTGCATTTTGTTTAAAGATATGCTTAGCAATAAAATGTTCTTCCCAAAGCCCTGGATGTTGCTGCGTTTCTGTTTCCAACAGATTTCAGGGAAATTCCAGACCTTTAAAGGTGAAAATATTCTGTGATGTAAGTATCTTCCATCCCATGGGCGTGTGTAGCCTCCAAATTACAGAATCATGTTTGTGTTTGCATTCTTCTGTTAGTCCAATTAATCTTATTTCTTTCCTTTGCAGGGATATAAATTAAACTTGAGTCTGGAGTCTATCTCATACCATTTCCACCACCTCAGTGGGGTAATTCTCTGGAATATGGGTTCCAGTCATCTCAGATAAAAGCATATCTGGACATTGAGTTAGTATGTCCTTTCTTATGTGCTCCCTTTGAAGTGTGTAGCTCCTTCCTTTATAGGATTCTGGATTCCTCTTTGGCCAGGAGTCTATGTTTGATTTGCTGCAGCAGCTAAATTCTTTTGGGGACTTAGCTAATTTGATGCAGAAAAATGTTCACATCATTTTATATGAGGATCTAGCTTAGGTCCTCTGAATTTATCTATCACCTTCCATGTACTACCTAAGGAGCACGGTTTATATATTTTAGGCGCTAGGTGCGAGGGAGCAAGACTTGGGTACCTAAAGTAGATGGTCTGAGTGTTCACTTCTTTCCAGATAGATCCTGAGGGTCCCAAAACCCAGGTGTGGTACTGAGTGTTCCTTGTCCTACTGGGCATTATAGTCTGACTCTGGTCACCATGCAAAATCACCAACATTCTGTCTTGTTTAGCAAGTTGTGCAGAACTTCAGTTCACAGTAGTAGTGTGGGGTTTTGTCAGATCCGAACTTCTCAAGCTATCTGAAAGGTTTTCTTACTTTTTACAGGCATGTGGAGGTCAGCCAAATGAGTGTTTCACAGCCTTTTCATTTCCAACCAGGGATGACTTCACCTTTTTTTTTCCCCTAGGTGGAATCCATAGGTCTTTTGAGCAGTATTTTCCACAGGTTTCATTTACAACCAAATTTGACTTGGGATAAAATGATTGTTCAAGTATTGTCTGTGATTTTCTGCATTGCTTTTCTGACATTTGCATATGCAAGAATATGTATGTGTATGTACATGTGAGGTTCTTTTACTGCTTTCAGTTCCTTTGTGAATTATGCTCTAACAACTTACAGATCAAACCCACAGGTTCTGGTCTAATCTTCACTCCTTTCCCTCCCAAAATCTTTAAATTTCTGGGTGATGACTGGTATCTAATATTTCCAGTACTGGAGCAGTCAGCTGCCATGTGGGAGATCTAGGTCTAAACCTAAATATCTCTTCTAATATTGCAGAAAATTTCCTTATCACCAAGCAATTGGTGTTCTGAAAAAATATTTTTTTCCTTAGTACTTCTCTCAAAACCTGTTATAGTTCATATCATTATGAAATATTATGTGAAGTGAGAAATTTCAACCTGATTTACCCTAATCCTCTGGCTATAGTTATGCTTCTTCTCATTTTGTCTGTCACCTAATGATCATTTTATTACTTAGGCTAAATGAAAATGTCAGAAAGGAGATTTCATTGCTGCCCAAAAGGCCTGGAATTATTGTATGTCTTTGGTTCATCATAGAATTGTTGAGATAGAAAGGGGCCTCTGGAGACCATGTAGCCCAAGCACTACCACCGCAAAGTAGAGTCAACTGCACCAACTCACCCAGGATTATGTCTATTTTTTTTAATACCTCCACATGTAAATGCCACAATCTCTCTAGGCAACTTGCTCTGTATGACAGCCCTCATTGTAAACATTTTTTGCTGTGGTTAGATGAAATTTGATATTTCTTTATTTGTTCCCATTCCCTTTTACCCTTTTTCTGGGTACCACTGAAAAGATCCTGGTACTCTCTTCTTTGCAACCCCCCTTCAGGTGTTCACACATATTAGTAAGTTTCCCCATAAGCCTTCACTTCTTCAGGCTGAGCAGTCCCAGCTCTCTCAGCCTCTCCTGGTACAACAGATGCTCCAATCGCTTATTCATCTTCATGTCTCTTTATTGAACTCACTCCAGTATCTGGAGCAGACACAATTGCCTTATCACCATCACTGAGCTTGGTATTAGTTCTTTTCAAGGACCAGGGCTGGGCAGCTGCTCCTCTTCCCACCATTTTCCATGGGTAAACAACATCCTCCTTACTGTGTCCCTTTCTGAAGATCCCTCTCTTAAATGCCTGGTCCTGTGGTCCCAAAATGGTTCAGCATATTCTGTTTATTGCACAGTTGCAGAGGTTCTTCACTGAGACAAGTCACAAAGATCTGAGCAGGAATGGGCTTTAGCTTTCCTAGCCCTGGTGTTGCCGAAAAGGACTAATGAGGAGCAACGTCAATGCTGGTTCCGTTTCCAAACATTTCTGTCTGTGCTTCTTCTCTGGGAGGGAGGGCAGACATGCTGGTCTACTCTGCAGTTTCTGTGCCAGGCTGTTTTTCTTCCACAAGAAGTGAGAACATACTGATCAGACCCTTTGGTAATGATGATTAAAAGACAAATATCCTTCCTGTCAATTCCATAGTGAAAGTATCTTAAATCATAAGATGGTGATGACTCCCGAGGAAGGCAAAGACACATGAACTATAACTAATGAATGTGACCTGACACTTAGAGCCAAAGCTAAGCATGTTACTTCTCTGGAGGTGCAGTTTTTAATGCTATCAGTCTGCAAGGCATGTGCAAGATCCCACAGTTCTGTCAAGGGCCCTGTGAGAACATAAAGTGACATGTAGCTGTTGCCATTTTATCATACATCCTCCCTGGCTGCCAAGGTTGGCACTGGCTCCCTAGAAGATGTTTCTCATATGGTAGAAGAAATCACTGCCTTTCCCTTCCCACAGGCAAGAAATAACAAAGAAATGGAACAGCAACAAGACTTGCATTCCAGCTGTCAACCCCACCAGATCTTCTTGGGTTGGTAGAGATACTAACATGAGAACAAAGACTATTGCCTGCTGTTCAGCTCTCTGGATGGGACCCTGGCTGAGCTCTGAGAGCACATGGGCCAAAGTGGTAAAGAAGTGTTGCAACCAGGGGTGTCATCATCAATTAAGGAGGTCGGGATGCAAGGTCTTGGTTGATCCTTACTCTTTATTGGTGAAAGTTTCCCCACACTAGCAACGTTTGTTGGGTTATTTAAGAAAAAAAAGGATCAGAATCTTTTATTCAAATTGGTAAAACACTGCTTTATGCATAATAAGCTATCACACTCTGTTTTCTCTTCAGATAATACATAGTACACAGTGCTCTATCTCCTGTCTGTCCCCAAATGTTCCCAATAACTCCATTTCTCTGGAGTGCCTGTTCATGCTGTCTTTCACACATCAGCAAATACAGCGCCATTCAAGGAAAATATTCAGTAAATGTCACTCGGCAGGGATTTGATGTTTATTATTTGGGCACATGGATTGCATGAGAGAGGGGAAAAAACACACTCAAGAGATTATGTTGGACTACATATAGCTAAAAAAAGGCTTAATTTTTAAAGGTATTAAGCGGGCTAATTCTTATTGAAAACAGGGGAAATCAACTACATAAACACCTTTAAAAATTGAGGCCATTTCAGTGTAGTAGTCAGATAAAGTTAATTAGCTCGTGTTAATTGCTTGGGCTTTTGCAGTACCAAATGGTATAGGCAAGTGTTAGACAAGGTTCTGCTTTTTCTCATGAGGCTTACATAACTAACCTACCTTCAGAGTGGGAGTAAAAATGAGAGATAGTTTAGATCTGCTGTAAATTGCCTGGAGAGAAATCCATTTCAACATGCTAGGATGAAGCTGCATGAGCACGCTGTTTCCTTAAATTCAATTGAAGCAGACCAAAAAAAAACAAAAAACCCCAACTTTGGCACATTTACGTACCTTGTAAAATCCCAACAGAAGCCCAAACCTGTACTTCTGCCACCAAGCACAACCTACAGCCACTCAGCAAGAGTTTTCATCTACCACTCCATGTATCTCTTTTGTCTGCCTGTTTACAGTATACAACAAAAGGACAATGTCCACATGGGTCAGAAAAATCCTGAACAAGCAGCTGGAAAAACTTAAGGCATGCTTTTCTTCAATGGCTCATAAGCTGGGCACTATGCCTAACAGCTTTGGCTGGTGCACATGGAAAATTAAACTCACTGGAAAATAATTACATATATACATATAATAATGCTGCCAAAGCCTTTGGAACACTATGAAAAAATTCACTCAGCATTTGGATTTCAAGAATACTTACATAAAGCATTAAAACACAGAACAACAAAACAGGACTGAATCACACCACAGAAACAAAAGTGGAAATGGGAAAAGTGAAGGCTCTGTAAAACCATTTGTAATTGTATCTGCATGGCCTCCTTGGTGCAAACAGTTCTCACAGTTTTCAGTCTTACAGCTTGGGCCAGTAATTTAAAGTTGTTACTACTATCAAGCAATGGTAGCAGCAAGTCTTTAGTCGAGTGGGGAAAGAGATAACTGGAAGGATCACTCACAAGGTGATAAGGTCCCCCTTCTGAGGAACAGTTTCCAAGGGCTATTTGTAAGAGCAGATAAAGATGGAGAAACAGAGCCTGTATCCAGTGCACAGCCACGCACCTGGTAAAGCAGCAGGTGGAGAACAGGATTTTGATTTCCAAAACCAAGAATGCTGAGCTGAGCTGTGCCAGGGCTAAGACTCTTTGAATCAAGCCCTTCTATTCACATGCATTATGAACTGCAGTTTACTAGTACTATGCAGGACACTTCCAGTAGGTGTACTTGGAGTCTCTAAGTATTTGATCTCTACCATTTCTTCTACATCACATGATTATTCATTTCTGCCTGTTCTCTGAGACACAAACATTAATTTACCTCCATGGTTCCCTCATGAGCTGCTATTAGTATCTCCCCTGTGCAAGGATGGAAATTAAGACAAAGAGACTTGCTTGTGCCTATATAGAAAATCCATGGCTGTAAAAAGATTAGCCCTCAATGCTTCCAGACTCTCCTACTGTACTCCTGCCTCTGAAGTACACTGTGGTGCTGCCAGAGGTGGAACACCTGCACACCTCCCATTAATATTAGCTCCTCCAAATCAAGACCTGGCTTTATTTGGCTTGGCTAAGAAAACTTAGAGCAAATGGAGTAAATGCAGGAGCTTCTAAAAAGAGAATAAAACACTTTTAACTAAGAATGAACCATTTAAAAATGTAAACTATTGGGTTTCTGTTTATTTAAAATGTCCTGGGTTTGTACATATTGTTAAATACACAGGCACATGCATGCATTTGAACATCCAAAGCAGCTTCTAATCTGTTAATCAAGCCCTTTTCTCCCATGTGTGTTATGAACTAGAGCTTACTTGTACTGTGCAAGTACTGTACTCTGGCAGTACTAATCTGCCAGAGTCTAGCTTTGCCATCTGTGAACTCCTGCAGAAAATCACTGCCTACATCTGTAATATTTTGCTATAAACAACTTTTTATACCAATTACAATAACATCAATGACAACACAGTTTTATTACATGTAATTATAGGACATAAGACTAGATTTCATACCACAGCCCTCCTGGGTCAGTGAGAGTTGAGGTTGATTGTTATCTCTCACAGTCTGCACTGAAATACATAGTGTTGCCAAGATTTTAGATAACAAAGATATTGTTATCTGGATAAATTGAGTCATAACTATTACAAATATTCAGAACCCACTGAAACTTCCTTTGAAGCTAATGGTAAAGCTTCCTGACAGTAAACAGAGACTGCTCCCTTTCCATAAATCTCTGAATCTCTGCAAGTTTTGCTTTTAAAACTGTTTGGATTTTTTCTTTTTTCCCTTACCTCATGGTGTTCACTGATTTATTTTTTTTTTATATTAGCCACTTTATGATCATAAAGAATAATAATGATGGTATGCAATATAAAGGCTTACTTCATAACAAGGAAAGTTTCTGGAGAACTGTTTCTACTCCCTCAAAGCCTTTTTAACACAAGGACTGAGAGTATAGAAAACTCTTAAGCACCTCAAAGGTTTCTCTGTTCTCCTGATGTTTCTGGGCACTCAAAAACAAAGTTCATTTTAAGTGGCCATAATATCAAGATTTGTTCTACAGAAAGTGACCTATAAATAGATTTACAATTCTTATTTTACCTACAAATAGATTTATAATTCTTATTTTTCACAGCTGATTGCACTTCATAGTATTCCTTTCTCGTTGACTAATTTGCTCAGCAAAATGGAAGAAAATAAGCTGCATATACAGAACATCTAGGTAAATGTAAGCCAGATTCATCAACAGGACTGTCTCATTTAACATAAGCATGGGCTCTTGCACTTAACGTACACATCCAGGATGAATACATCAGACAATACTTTACTATTTAGCGCTAAGATATAGTGCATCTTGAGCACTTACTACTGAAGTTAAGAAATGTTTTGCCACTGATTTCAGAGAGCATTGGAGCAGCACTTCAATGAAATATCGTACAAACACATCAACAAAACATATAAAGGGAAAGTATATGCAATTCTGAAGCCAGTTCCTGATTTCCTCACATAAGTTAAAGGATCTATACTTTCCTCCTCAAATTCTCAATCAATAGTATGACATAATATCCCATTTACATTTCTTGCAGTGGCACCTGTGCAACGTTGTTGAAGCTAAAATTCTTACATGTCCTTGTCAAACAATATGAAGTAGAACTAGAAATTCTTGTTTATAAAAGCAATTTAAACCTATCACTAAATGTGAAATATGGATGCAAAATGGTTGTNTAAACCTATCACTAAATGTGAAATATGGATGCAAAATGGTTGTTTTGACCCACTTAGAGCAGTTCCCAGCTAGGTTAATTTTTTTTCTGGTATTTGCATAACTGAGGGAACTCAAATTCCGGGTCCAGACCTTGAACACTCCACAACACACAAATATGTGTATTATTTTAGTGCCATTACATGGCAACCTTTGTGCTGAAGAGCCTTAACCTGAGCTTCTTATTTGTGGGGGGAGGAAAAACTGGCTCCAGCTTACAAAGAAAACAACCTTGAGCTGAGTCAAAGCCTGGCACCTAATGGCTATTCACCCATCTATCCAGGAAAGATTTTGTAAACTAATTGATCAATGAAAAGACTTACAGAATAATTTCCACCCTTATTCAGGGGTTTTTGAGCTATAAGTAATAGCGCTCATTTCATGTCTGTCACATAGTTTAGGCCAGCAGAGCACTAGCACTAGACCAGTAGCACGAGGGATTACACATCTGCACTGCTGACAAGGCCTGCATGTTCATGAATTACCAGACAGACCCCAAGTGTCTTTAGATGCCAGGACACAAAAAGTAAAGGAGCAAGTGCTAGCTTGAAGATTATATAAAAAAAAATTATGGTCACATAACCTGCAGTGGCACTGCCCATTTTTAGAGGTAGGATGTGTTCTTGCTCCCAATCTTCCATAAACATCATTCAGTCTTTAGTAATGACAACAAATTAAATTACTTTTAGCACTTCACTGCCGAGGCATTCACTGTCTCTGCACTGCTGAGCTGTAGCCCTTTGTCTGCAATGCAGACAGCGATGAAGACAATGCAGCAGCCAGGAGTCAGCCACAAAAACATTGAGCTCAGAGGCTTGTTAAGTGCAGAGATGTGGAAATGCATCCTCCCACAAAGAGCAGGACCACATGTATGGTTACTAAAACCAAAATCTGCAGTGAAATTTTATTGAAGCAGAGGGCATGCCAGTAGGGGAGCATTAGTCCCAAGCATTTCTTTATGCCTTGGTTTTCCTTTTGTCTTGGCCCTTGCTGGAAATAATAAAAATCCAAATTGAAGGGCTAGTGAAGTAGGGAGCTGGCAGACTGTACAGATGTTGTGCTCATCAGTATTGGGAAAGAGGGGAAACTAACACACACAGTAAACATAGATATATGAGGTTTATGCTAAGAACATTTCTTTTTCTGTGCAGTTATCTCTTACTGCCAGAATAGCCCTAAGGATTAAGATGGTTTATGGGGATCAAATGCCTTACAGATTATTATAGTGCTGACTGTTTACTTGTTCGCATTAAAATACAGATCTACACTTATATCCCTGTATGTGCATCTCTCAATCATAAATTATTTTCATTCCCTAAATGGGCCAGCCCAGATTTCTAGACCATCCTATTTTCCATATCCAAGGTAAATCTCCAAAGACATCTTGATACACTAATGTAGGTAGGCTATCCCTTAAAACTGTTGTCAGCAGTCAGATCTCAGCACTTGCTGCCAGCAATTAGCACAAAACTTTTGCTATATGGCTTTTTATGCAATGAATGGGTTAGAGGCTGAATCATCTCATGGTTAAAGTAGCTGAGGGTTGGGAGGGAAGGAAATCTGGACTCTGGAACATACTTTTCCGCAGGAATAACTGCGCTTTTAGAAGTATGAGACTTTGAGGCCATTTAATTTGTCTAGTGTATAAAATAGGTGTCTTTTACCAAGAGGATGGGGAAAAATATTAGAAGTCAGCCTCTTATTGTCAACAGTTAAATTTCCCTTTAAAACAGAGCTGAGGTTCTGCAATCTCGACTGGCCTCAGACATCTCTATGTCCTTCCTGAGCCTGATGCGCAGAGCCAAGCATCCCCCACAACCAGATGCATTACAGAGCCCAACCTGGTAAGTGTGGTCTGAATTCAGACCAACTGACATTGTTTTGTCCTGTCCTGTCACTGAAGAGAACCTGGGTCCATCTTCTTTACACCCTCCCTTTGGGTATTTATGTACATTGATGACAACAGGACTAGATGCAGAACTGACCCCTAGGATTCCCCCACTGCTGGCCAGTGGCCTCTAACCAGACTTCACGCCACCAATCATCATGCTCTGGGTACAGCTGTTAAACCAGTACTCAATCCACCTCACTGTCTGCTTATCAAGCCCATAGTTTCAAACTACTGTTTAAGTACCTTAAATGTGAGAATGCCACTCATGGTGCCCAATTCTTGCACAGGTTCCTCATGTTCCCATGTTTAGGAAGCTGTTGACATGGTTTTGTTGGTGACTGGTTGCTCTGTTATCTGGTCGTTACTCCTTAGATTGTTCTGCATTTTATCCAGAAACCATATGATGTAAGAGACATCTGTAGGTCAGGAATTGGAGATTAGGTCCTCTCACAGATATTATAGTGGCCTCAGATTTTTTTTTTTTCAGTCCTTGCTCCACAGTAGTTTTATTACAAAATGAAGGATAGAAAACATCTCCACTTACATAGTAGGCAGTGTAGTGATTCAAGTACTGGGAGTCTGTATTTCTGTGTATCCCTCAAGCAAGAGAGACTTTAGCATTCTGCTGAATCATAAACTAATCTCTGCAGGATTTCCCTTGGTGCTTGAGAGTATTTTATCCAGAAATCAGGACACTTATGTTGAAATTAACTTAATAACTCGAGAATCTTAAGTTTGCATAAGTCACTAAACACAGGCAAAAAAGAACAGCTCATCCCTGACTGAAGCCAAGAAAAACCTCATCCCTGCCTGAAGCCATAGTGTCCAAGTAAGAGGGTGATGATGCATACTGTAAGCCGTATAAACTGATCTGCCTTGACACACCACACCCAGGACCTCAGCACCTTAACGTAACAGCCCCTGAATGCTGGCATGAGCTGTTTATTTGCATCTCCATATAAGATAAAGGCAAGGGTTCAGGATAATGACTAAATCCAGACTGAATGTGCTCTAGGGGCTAGAAAAGCACAAGCTAGTCTCACAAGTTTTCCATCATATCAAATATGAAGAAATTAGAATATAAATATAAGAAACAAGCAAGGTTCCTGACAGCTAAAGACCCAGAGGTGGGCTTACAGCAGCAGGTTGAAATAGTGGCCTTTTACTACAGACACCTTCCAAAGCAAGTTTGGTGTGAAGCTTTTCTAAGTAATACCTGACAGTTGGATGCAGAAAAGTAGGAAGCCTTCCAAATGAAGTACCCGAGGTGATTAGGGAAAAAATGTAATCTGTACAAAGATAATTTTGTCAAGGCACTGAGTGAAATAGTTCTGCAGTTAAGAAATATGCCTTCAGAATGTTAATAGATGTTTTCGTCTGGGTCTCAAGTCTCACAGCTCAGCCAAAGACAGTGAACTTTGACAATATAATAGAGAGATGTTTGGGGAGAGGAGGAGGGGTTTGTTTCTTTTGTTTTCTTTCACATGTAGATACTGCAGCTAGACTCGACACATGACACTGTCGAACACTAGATTTCTCTAGACTGGTGAAAGGGTGAGAGGCATCAAGTCACCTGGGACAAATTTTTGTGATCAAATGCTGTTTCAGGGTTTCTCAGCTGTAGAATAATAATAACCAGGTTATTAGTATTCACCTAATTTAAATCATATGTTTCTCTTGCACATCACAGAGAGTGAACTGGGACCCGTACGCAGTGTCCTCTTGCAAATATTGTGTTTGTGACACAGGGTACTTTTCACTGCAGGTGAGCTGAGATTCACTAAGTAACACCTCCCAAGTAGGTAACAGTTTATGAAGACTTTCTTTGTGCTCTTGGTTTAGCTCTGACTTTGTTAAAGTCATCTCTTACAGAATATTTTTATGAATAAATATTTTTCGGTAATATAACAGCTCTGTAAAAGTATCCCGCAAGTATCCAAGCAACTGTACATCAAATTGATCTGGTTACACTTACCAACCCCACAGAAAGAGCAGTCTTTAGTTCTAAAGCCTTTAGCAGAAACTAGACACAGGTGCTCAAATTTCGTTTTTTGCTTTTGAGGTAGACATCTCAAACCTCACAAAATAGAAACCTTTTTGAACAGACAAGCTTGGTATCAGGCTTCAAATTTCAGTTTATAAATATGGACTGCACCAAGAAATTATAACAAGAAATTATAAGAATAGCAGTGAAGGTCTGACATCAAAAAAACAAAGGATCCAATTCATACAGTTGAGTCCCAAAGGTTATGATGTGGAACATCATCTACAGGGACAAATCACAATGGATGTAATGAACTTAAAAATTTCAAAGTGTTTGAGAAAAGATGACAGAATCATGAGTATTTCATCTCACATATGAGGAAGCAGTGACATTTAAATTTGGGGGTTTGTGCATTCTTGCAGTTAGATAACATCAGAAGCCAGTCTAGACCCAAATCTGTGATCAACAGATTTGGTCCATATGCTTTAGTCATGAATAAATGTATCACATTTATTTTTTATTTACTTCTAATAAGCAGATGCAGTTATTCCAAAATTAATATGAAGTCCATTAACATAATTGAGAGGAAGGCAGAGATTTAACAGGGAGACCTGTTCATAATTAAATATATAATTTACTTTAATACATTTGTACTTTTATTACTTCTGAATTGATCATCAAACAATCTGCAATCTCATCTATAAGACAGATCAAAAATTACTGGGAGAAAGGAATCAGGAAATAATTGGTAATAAAAGACAAGTTAAAAAGGCTCCCAAGGTTTTATAGGCTATTTATGAACTGAAAGACAGAAAAAACAGATCTCAAAGTCATTCACCATCAATTATTCAACCTACTTCAGAATTGTTTTACTAGATTAGGATGTACTGCAAATTCTAAACCTGCCACTTTGGCTCCTGTGATTTATTAGACATCCATTGTTTTTAGGGGTTAGGATGCAGCTGCAAGGTGATGATTCAATGCAAATTAAACAGTTCATGCCATACTCATCAAATTAGTGCTGTTCAATGCAACATTAACTACTTGAAACCATCATGTTAGCTCATTTTAACCGAGACAGGTACACTTTGCATCTCCACACATCTCTTTTAAACAGAGGTTTCGGGAAGGGAATGAGGGAGGGGGTCGCAAATGGTTCTTTCTTTTTGTCAGTCCCAGCCCTTTCCTGGGAGCCCTGCACAACCAGGGTCTTTTGCTTCCCACAGGAGCAGGGGATGGAGCCACACCATCTCCTGTACTGCTGGCGAGGCTGCAGCCAGCACCAGGGGAAAACACAGTCAGGCTGCGGGTTGGCAAGCCACCTAAAACAGTTTGTTAATTAGGGCTCTTCTTCTAACTGGTAATATAAACAATATTAAATTATTATAAGAGATGATGTATGCTTTTACATTAAAACTTTTTTAAATGGTTAACTTGGTTTCTATATTATAATATCACCAGACCCTAAGAACTATTCAAGATTAATACTTCTAAAGCCTTGGAAAGCACAATAATGATCAAATTATTGTAGGAAACAGTGTAGATCTGCAGAATAAAATAAGTTTAACGTTTTCAGTTAATAAACCTGGACATGATCATGACAAAGAAGTAACACTGCAGAAATTAAGCTTAAAATTTTAAAATATTTATCTATATCAATATATTATTTATATCAATATATTATTTATAGTAAATAATAAGTCAAATTTTGCATAATTCTAATACTTCTAAATATTGATATTAGCAAAAATATTAGTAATATTTCTTCTGATAGCAAAATATTTTTCTAAATGCCTTTTTTCACTAGAATATGAGACTTATATACACATTTGTACACTGTGTCCACTGGTTAGTTACTTCACCTACATGATATGCTTTAATCTAGAACTTAAAAATTGTATTTCATACATTCTCCATGAAAAAATGTTTATGTTAAACTTTTCAAAACTCAAGGAGACTTCACTAACAGCATATAAAGACCCTTGCAAACAAAATACATCCTTTATCTCATTTACAAACATTTTGTGCACTGCACAGTTTAATTGCTGACATTGTTCCATTACTAGAAACCATGTTTCTTCCACATATCAAAACCAACCACTTTACACTTACATTCAGAATTCATATTCTCTTATAATTGCTTCAGAATCTAACAGAGCTTTAGTAACAAAAATTATAATTGGTTTCAGCAAAACTTATAATTGCTTTCTACCGTTATTATTTTAAGAAGTCTTCTGTAAGAAGTTTATAAACAGCAAGTTCGGTACTGTCACACAGATCACTGCCTTGGAGTCTAGAGCCAGAAAAGCCTAATAAGTCATCACTTCTGCCTTATATGTGTGTGTGCTTATGTGAGCATATAAACATAGTGTAGGTATATCTGTATATAAAATGTTACAAAATTTCCCCTTCTGCTGCCCATTTCTGCCCACCAGCCTCTGTAAAACTGGAAAAATTTCACTAGAAAGGTGCCAGTCCACATATTAGGACTTGCTGGAGATTCTCTTTACATCTGATTAGTCTGTCTTCAAGCTTAATAATCTGGTTTACATCCAGTTTGGATGTCCCTGGTCTTAAGTCCTCTCTCTGCTAAATAAAAGGCCTTTTTGGTATATGGTATTTTCTCTTTAGGAAGATATTTATTCACTCTGTCCAAGCTTCCTCTAAACCTTTTTAATAATCCAAACATGCTGACTCTGTAGCTTTCTTGCTGCATGATGTTTTCTCCTATTTTCAAACCAATTTTGCAGTTCTTTTCTATCCCTTTCCACAATTCAATGTTAGGAAAAAATATTGGATATAGAGACTGAGTGTACAGGTCCACTGCCAGTCTCCAGCATCTTGTGAGAAGATGAAACTACCACCCCTATTTCAACTCATATTTCACTCTTCACATGTGAAAAGAACAAAAGCAACTGCTGCTAAAATGTTCTCCCAAAGGCCTTTAAAAATACATTCCATTGCCATGACATATGATTTCCCTGTGCTCTATAGGGTAGGATAATCATGGAAATACTGAACATTAGCAATAGCCCTATCTCTTGCCCTCTTCCTAACAGCACTCTGCACATGAAGTTTTTAGTTTTGTTAGAGGATTTTGAAGTATGCTCCAAGGGTTTTTCTAGAACATCACGTGATCCAGATGCTCTGTGGATCACTGTAGGCTAAATATCTATTTTACAGTCACCTTCAATCTTAAGGAACTGAACTCAATGGCACAGGCATGTCTTCCAATCCTATTTACCCATGGCCTCAGCTGAAGACAAGTGTTTACCCAAAGCAACCAGCCCTACCACAGCACAAAAGGTAGAGTGCTGAAAGCCAAATCACCACCTTCAAAACCAGTTAAAGTTTACATTAACATTTATTTTTATCTCTATTACATGTGATGTAACAACTATAACATTAACATTAGCCTTTGTTGTATATTTTTAAAATACTTTTATTGAAACAATTAAAAGTACATTTAACCAGACAAGAAACATGGGCCTCACCTCACCATTGCCATAGCAACATAAAAGAGCAGTAAAAAGGGTGGAAGGCTCTCACTCAATAAATAACGACACAGAAGGGATAAGCCAAAGGATTCACTCTCACCTCACATAAGTGAAGGTGGGGATGATTTGAGTAGAAGGCAAGAAAGGAGGGAATAAATTAATTTAGGACATATATCTAGACTGAGCTGAACTTTCTTCATTCCTCACATTTACAAGCCCCAAAAAACACTGCCTCAAGAGAAAGAAAGGAGAATAATCCCAGGGATTGCACCTGAGTGAGAGCTGCCTCCAACAAGTAGATTTATGAGCTGCAGCTTCCCTGTCTCATGTTCCACCAGTAAAATATCTGGTTGCTCCTTCTATGCTAAAGCACCAGATGTTTTGCTGAGAGTTGGGGTAAACACAGTGTCTGTTTTGCATTACAGTACTTTCAAGATACTCTGTACACGGCTAATTCACTGTCAGTTATTTTCAAACATAACATCTGCTCTTGGTTTATCTATCCAGACAAAATCTCAGGTCACAACTGCAATAATGCTTTTTTTATTGTTCCTGTAAAGAACTGGGGCTTTTCTCTTAATTACTTTGGGTGTATTCTTGTAAAGCACAAATACTGAGAAAACTTTACATAAGGTGAGTCAGAAAATTATAAATCAAGAAGGGAAGTGCAAATTCTATACATAGTTTTTACATCCCACAGTTTTGAAGAGAAACTGGCAGCTGCCTCCAACGACAAAAGCAGTTGGGGTTAGCTGTGCAGTATGTGCAGTATCATACCCGATGGGACTGCCACTGTACTGCTATAGAAACTGTCAGGAGGAGCAGGAAATCCAATTTCATTCCCTCCTCCCTCCCTGTTAGATAAGAGAGCTCTGCTATTTGAGGCTAAAGATTACTGATCGTTTCCACATGCACACCCATGTCATGCTCTTTTAACATTCTCATATGAGCACTGGAGATAAACTCCATAGCAGTAGAAGTTAAAAACAGACTTGCTCCACTGCAGCAAGAAGGAACAGAAAAACAATAGCTGTAGCAAGAACAATAGGAACACCTAAATTATTGAAAAATGTTTGGGATGGGACACACTTTGAACATCAATCAAATGTAGACAGGCACAAATGATTCCAGCCATTTTCTTTTTCTTCACTTCTGAATCACTTGTACCAGGCCACTTTTCCCCCCTGTTGTCAGCAGGGTAGCACCTTACCAGGCAATTCTGGGGACTCAGAATGGTTTCCATCAAAGCAAAGGGCAAATTAGGCTTACTACCATAAGCCTGTAAGGCTCCTCCCTTTAGTCTGCCAGCAATTCAGTGTTGATGATGACCACATCTTGTTCTAGCCAAGCGCTTGTTCCCTAGGACCTGGCAGGAGGCCAATACCTAATGTGACGTGGATGATGCAGATAAATAACAACAGCCATTAATCTCAGTTCTTGTATGCCAAACTCAAACCTTGGCTGTATTATTGATAAAGTTATTGCCCCTCTTACTCTACAAAGTACATCAGCAATTGTATTAAAGGCATCCTAGGGATGGACATTTTGGTTCATTGCTACCAACAATCCAATGATGTTGGTCTTGGAGCTGTAACTTGTGCAAGATCCTCCACCACCTGTCTGAGGCAGCAACAAATAAGGACATTGAAAATTCAAGGTCACCTTAACTACCACAGTATTGTAGATGAACATGTCTTTCAGTCTTTGTTATTCAAAGCTCTAAGAGTCATGAAATGAAAATTGGGTCAGTAGCCTGGTGTCAGGGTAATCATGCAAGTAGACAATCAAGGTCCACTTGATTGTCCAATACCACTTCTTCAGTGGTATTTCAAATCTTTATATTTAAGACAACTGAACAATAACATGCCACCTAATATAAAACCATACTTCACCTTTGCAGAACATAATATGGGCTAATAACATAGAACTAAAGCTGGGGTCTTAGATGTGTTCATTACTAAGTGCAACTGTTCAACTAGTTAACTGTGAGTCTGAATGCCTATAAAAAGTGTATTTGGTTATGTAAAAATTATAAAGAAAACAAACCACATTCATCAAACACAAACTCTGTTACCATTTTAGAAATCTAAGGAGGTTAGAAAACAAAAGGGGAAGTGATGGTTCACAAATAATTTGCTGGCTGAGGGAAAACTAATGAATAATTTACTTGACAAACATCAACACATAATGGAAAACATGTTCATAAATCTTCTTAATTGATGGGAAAAATAATTGAATAAAATCTGCACAAAGAATGTGACATTAAAATGAAAATCCCTTGTCTGGTTTAAAGTCTTGTTAGGGTAAGATATTATAGCTACAAATTCACTAGTCTGGGGTAAGTACCACAAAAACATAAAATCATATTCTTTTGTTTCCCCTTCTGTTATTGCTAGGACAACAAAGTGACCAATGTTTCACTGACATTGCACTGATTTAATAGTCAGAAGGCATTAATAGGTTTCGCTTTCATAAAGTGCTGTGAGATGAAACCCTTCAGTCACTCTCCCAGTTGTGTAGCTCACCTTCCAGGTCTGCAGTGACTCCCAATCTTCTTTCTGCCTGAATTCTCTGTTTTTAGGGTTTGTTCATGCTGCTAAACGCAAGAATGTCAATATACTTGGCCAAGTGGCCAAGGGAAGGACTATTTCTGACTTGGCTGGGCCACTGAGTGCACTCTGCAATACTTACGTAGTTTGAAAGCCAGGTGATCACAGGGAGGTGATGAGCTGACTATTCTTGCTTGGGTGCTCTTCTGTACAAATCCTTTATATTTTAATCAAAAAACAGGCAGGAACCCAAGACTACTAAGGTTTTTATATCTGCCTTGCTATACCTCTGCTCCCTGGTCCTCCTCTGCTCCACCAGCCTTCAGAAGGGTAGAGATATAATACACTCTGTTAGCTCCCTCTTTTCTGTTGCATCGCAGTTCTCATCTAAGTATTTTTGAAGGCTTGCCTTGTTTGATTGGGAATATGTGAAGAAATGCAAAAGATCTGAAGCAGTGCCAGCAACAACTGTATTTCACAGGAAAGCAATGTCCTCCACTTTGCAGAGAACGTGTCCATGAGTTTGCTTTCAATGAACTCACAGACATCCCCACACAGACTGGGTTCTACAGTCTTTATTCTTTACTACTGCTGTAGGTAAACAATAATAATTTTTTTAACTGTTGAAGTATATATTCATCTGCAATGGGTTGCTATTTTTCCACATGACCCATTAACTTCTACTGGATAAAGCACAGCATCAGCACATATGTATTGTATTAAACAACTCTTTCCTTTCATATTTCTCATTTAATTAATAATCTAATTTCTCCATGTGCTGCCACTATTTTTCAATGACCTTTATTCAAAATCACATCAGTATCTATTTTAGCCTATTTTGCACACACTAAAAGAATCTCCCTTAAAGTATGTCTGATTGCTCTTTCTGATTGCTCTTTCCCAGTTTGAAATTTTGAAGGGGGTGAAAGCAGGAAGTAAAAGGGTTTAATCCATGTAGAAGAGACTGTTTTATCTGTATCCTTTGGAATGTGTTCAACATTGTACAACCCGAGGATGTGTGTGCCCTGAGAGACAGAAATCATGCACAGGTCAAACAGAGGACACAAACACAATACTTGGTGGTGCTCCGCACCTACTGAGTGAGTTTAAGGCAATGCAAGGAAGTTGAAAAAATATTTTGGCACTGACAAATGAAGCAGTAAAATTCCCAGACAACTCATAAGGACAAGAGTTGCGAGAGCTCTCATCACTTCAAAAATCTTACTCCTAATCTCTGAATGTCTCACCTACCAAGTAAAAAAAACAGGATACCCCCTCTTGATTATCAGTTTTTGATGATAATGGAAGATTTATTACTAATTTCAAAGAAAGGGGGCTTGTTAGATGAAATTAATCTCATTTTAGTTACATACTTAGAGATGCCAGGTTTTTGCAGCTTTTACTAATCTTGCACTCAGCAGTTAGATATCTGGAATCCCTAAGTATTCAACCCCAGGCCAGAAAATCACCCTCTACGCATAACATGTGCTGCATTCCATTCCTTAATTATAATTAATTACATGTTAAAAGTTTGCTACATGCTAAAATTCTAATCTTAGGACATTTTTCCCTGGGTCATCCTAAACATCAGATTCTTCTAGTCTCTGTAAGCTGTGGTGCACTGTAATTTTCTCAGCCTGTTTCTGATTTACGAAAGATTTTATCCCTAGTGATCTGTGTTAAATTAACAGTAAATACTCTTCTTCTGCAAGATGTTTCAGACCTCAGAAAATATCTGAAAGCATCAAATCTGTGTTTAGATGTCTGTCCCTCTCCAAGCTCCAGTGAAGCTTAAACAGAAGCCAAGAGTCTACTTGTCCTTGCTGAAAACTTTCACCAGTTTCTTGTAAATCTGATGCAAGACCAGTATTCTGAACACTTTTTTAAAGTACTCAAGAGTAAATTGTGCTTAAAATGGAGGCACTGCAAGGAAACCAATGGCTGAGGAGTATTGAACAGTTCACTGTCTCTCTTAGAAGACAATGCAGAAGGCTGAAATACTGCACAGGGGAACCTCCAAGACCTCTAGAGGTAGGCAGCAAGTCTAAAGAGAAGACCTGAAGACCTACAGGTAATTTCTTCTGTTCTTTCCCCTACCTGTGAAGTACCCCTTGTGGTTCTGTGGCTCTCCATTTTGCTGAGAAATGGGAAAAATCCAGTTCTAGAGGATTTATCCCAGGGCACAATATGGCAATAACAGATTTCACTTCAAGCATGAGTGCAGGCAGACATATTAATACTGGGCCAGCATTGGCCCTACACAGAGCGGTGTCTGAAATGCAGGCAGGTATCTAAGCTCAGGTATAACATCTGCCAGATATCTATGAAGCATTCCTGAGATGGTTAAGTGTTCCCAGACTCTCTATGAAGGAGGAGAAATCCACAGAGATGTCTCAGAAACATCACACTTAGGCAACTGGACCCAGCAAAACTAGCACTGGAAGAGACTATTGCTTGGAAGCAAGCTGCTTCCATGAACAACCATTTGGGTGTGTCTACAGCCAAGATTCAGAGTGCAACAGTTAATACAGAGACACACCTGCTGGTCCAACAGCAAAAAGAATGTGTTCAGCAAAGTTCAAACACCTGTGGTAGCCACAAGCAGGCTGGGCAAAAGAGCACTTCCAACATTCCTGCAGAAAGTGTTACCCTACCACCTAAATAAATCAAAATAGCTCTTTGGGAGCTGGATGTATATGAATCATTGTCGTGGTTTTGATCTTGGCTAAGTGCCAGGCCCCCACGGCAGCCACTCACTCGTTCCCTCCCCTGCCACAGCTGGGCAGATGAGGGAAGGAGAGGGGAAAAAAAAATCANGAATCATAAAAACCCTGTCAGTTGGGTTTTGCATTGGGGTGAGACTTGGTATCCCACTGGCTGTTTGATTTTCTTATTAAAATTGTAAAGTTCTGTACTGTGTTGGTTTTATTTTATAGATGGAAAACGTTAGCTTAATTAATATTACTGCAAGGAACATTAAGGTTATTAGTATTCAGGCCTTCTGGCATAAAATAAGCATCCATTTGAATAAGAAAGAAATCTGCTGGACTACAGAGATACAATTGTTTATACTGAGGAAATGTTACACCTTTAGATGAAGCATTCAGATCCAGCTGCTGTCAAAGTCTAAATGGGCTGTGGATATGTTACATTATGGCTGTTTTTACTTCATTTGGCAGCAATTTATCCTCTCATCAGACATCCACTTAACAAGCAATTTTTTCACTCTTAGCAAACAACAGCAATCTAACATGAAAAAGATCCTATCCAGGTATTGTGGCTGATTGCATAAATGGTTAATGCCTGTAGCTCAAAAGAAGTGATTAGTAAACTAAAAGCTGTTAATGGAAAGCCCTGAGCAGAGATCTTGACAGAGATCAGATTCCATTTAAAACAAAAAGCCACAATGATTCCTTCCCACACACTCAAGATGATTTTGAGAAATAAAGGTATCACAACAGGGGTACATTTAAATTGGACTGGCTTCTGAATGTTCTCAGAATACCAAGGCAGTGGTGGCACTGGATGAAAGAGCTACACTACTGAGAACAAACACACATAAGAGGGCACATTCAAAATTATGTCATAAACTTGGACAGAGCTGCGCTGTCATTCTGTGCCTTCAGCAAAGGAGAGAAGTGCAGCCCCGTTGGGCTGGGTACACTGTTGAAGAGAACCACAGAAAATTTGGTGGCAGTGTTCTCTCCTTTCATCTCACCCTAGCCCAGCTTCTTTGTTTAATACTAGAGACCACAAAACCCCCTTCCTAGACAGTGTGGTCTGGATACAGCCCTTGACAGTTACCTGATTTCAACTGTGTTACTGAGAAGGAGTAACCCTTGATTTCAGACTGCTTGATGGCTTAATCAGGAGTTGCCTTGAGGAGTTTTCCATAAAATATGTAATTTCTAGAGTCACACTTCCAGTGGGTACAGTTATAAACCTAGATTCTCATTTCTCTCTCACCCTGGAGAGAAGACAGATTAGTAAAAACTTAGGAAACACTTTTTATCTACTTGCATGAGAGCTGTTATAAAAATACAGAACTGATTTCAACATTACAGAACTGCTACCGACACTTGAATATTATATCTGTGTTCTTTATTTTAAAACACCTTCGACCACAGACACGTATCTCAAGTGCCTCTAAATTTGTGTCTATGTGACAGGAAATTCAAAAAGTCAGAAGAATTAGAAATCTGGGCCTGCATTCTATCTTGTGTTTCCCAAGTTTGCCCCATTGTCCTCATTCTTGACAATATCTGCAAACTTCAGCAGTGTGAAATGGCGTGCTTCTTTGAATCACTTACACCCAAGGTAAAGATAAGTGTGGTCCTCATCTTGCTGACTTTTTCTAACTCTTATCTTTCACTGACATCCCCTGTATCCCATAAGTCTCGAAGATAATCTTTAATCCATGTCACAAGTCCTAACTCTTATGTCAAGCTCACTGACTTAGCTGATCAATCTTTTTGACCTTCTTTTCTTCCCTTTGCTGTACCCTTAGCAAGCTACATAAATATCCTTCACATTTCACCTTTGTCTCCTCCTTCAGTAAGGTATTTAGAGGACCTGGGATCTCAGGTGCATGGGCCACACCTGGACTTATCTTTTTTTTTCCCTTAGGAAAGGTCTTTTTTCAAGCTGTTCTTAAATTATGCCCATGATAAGTATTTTTATCTTGTGTTTTCAAACAGGCACTCAGAGTCAGACTTCTGACTGATGCTTACTTTGTGTGTGACCTTAGATAAGTCAGCAAGCCACTGCTTCAGTTGGTCATTTTGTATAATGAAAATAGAGACAAGTTTCAGAATTAGTAGAATTAAATAATCAGCTTGACATATCTTTAAAAGAAACTCTGAGAAGTTAGAAGACAGGAGGACAGCTTGTTCTGAAATATGAGGCTTGTTGAGATGCTGCAAATTGATTTCAGTAGGAAATTAGAAGTCCAAATGAGACATCAGAGTGAAGATTATTTCTTGGACCAAAATTCAAGTTCTGTAGTATTTTGCTGGCCATATGGATGGAGTAATTGAAGCACAGTGACTGATTTCTCCCAAGTCACCTAGGAGGACATTGGGAGCAAGAGGGACAGAAGTTAAATTCCAATTTGGAAAATTTCACATCCATCAGAGTATATTCCCTAGTAAAATGTATATTTTCCTGGCAATAACTAAGCAAAATGCCGAGAATCTGAGCTGCCAGCCTTGACCCAGATTATTTCTTTGATGCTGTCCAATAATTAATTCCTTTTCTGATGAAAAATTAGAAATCTTAAGCTCCTAAAATGACTATACCTTTTTGGCATCACTAAGCCTAAGAATTGCACTTCTCCATGAATAAGGAGCATATGGTCGTTAAAATAACACAGCCTTTGGTAAGGATGTAAATGTTAGCATAGAATATTCCTACATCTTTTCAGCACTAACAACACTGGTTGTCTCTACTGTCATTTGTAATGTTCTGAAAGAGGCAGCTTGGTCTCCCTTATAGATTTCTGTATTGATATTGTATATTTATTGCATATTTACAATATATTTGAACTATTGTGTATGTACAAATTGTATTAACCATTTAGCATCGTCTTTATATTTCTTTCAGTTCAATTCACAATTTGGCATTACTTTAGGCATTCTACAGCTTTGCTCTACGTGGATTCTCATACAGAGAGAATCTCAGAGAAGCCATATTGTTTTCAGATTAACTCTTTTTAGTAGTCTGTGTTTTGAGCTGCCTTGGCTTTGAGTGCCTGCCCCATGAGGCAAGGTTACTGTAATATTTTGTTGGGGTTCAGGATTCTTTTTCCCTTTTTTTTTTTTTTTTTTGGTTTGTCTCTCTGTCTTAGGAATTTTTCCCCATTTTTTTGTTGCTAAGGGACAATAGTGGGTGGGTGTTTGAGAAAGACAAAAGAACCAAAAGGCAAGTGCCTGGCCCTGGGGCAGGCAGAAATGTCGCGGGATTTGGGGCTAGTGGAAAAAAGGAAAAAAACCCACAGCCCTATGGGCTGGGGGCAGGGCACTTTTTGGGTTTTCTCGGAGTAGAGAGAGGCGGCGGGAGCTCTGGGGAGAATCTGTCACCACTGCAGGCTTCTGTCTCCAGCTGCGTGCTTCTATCAACCCTCCACCATCTGCTCCAGTGTCTCGAGGGAAGAAAACTCAGAATGCCCGAGCCCCCTTCTCCCTCCCAGGGAGCCAGCCTCTCCCAGCCGTGGTCCAGGAGCCAGCCCTGCCACACCTAGCCATCTCACCCCTGCCTGCCGGGACATCCTGCAGTTTCCAATTCAGCTGCTGAGCTTCTGACACTCCGGAACTTTGCTCATCCCTGCCTTCCCAGCTTGCTCCCTGGCTGGCTGTGACCGTGACTGCATCAAAGGGGAACTGCTAAACTGTTCATTGGCTTGTTTTTCTTCTGTTCTTGTTTTGTTGTGGTTACCATTGTTGTTGTTTGTCTGCCTCATTATATATATAAAAAACATATATATGCTAGTAAAGAACTGTTATACGTTTTCTTATATCATTGCCTGAAAGCCCCTTAATTTCAAAATTATACTAATTCAGAGGGAAGGGGGTTACATTTCCTATTCTAAGGGAGCCTTCTGCCTTCTTTAGCAGGTACCTGTCTTTGAAACCAGGACAGATGTGAATAACAAATTTTTGTAGCCAAACCCCTCATCCATATGTGGAGGGGATCATGCACTGCACAGAGCCCGTTTATTGCACTGCCATCAGACACCGGCTCCAAGGAGAGGCAACCTTAAAGACACAAGTGGAAGAGACAGGAAGAAAAAGGACAAGTCCCTGCACAAGGCCACATACCAAAATGCATCAGAGCAGGAGTTCCTCCAGGGAAATACCTCTCTGCATTGCCTTTCTTCTATGTCCCAAAGTCTGACCTGAAGAGCAGGTTCAGGTAGAGATGCATCACTGCCTATGAACCTGAATCAGAGAAAGAATTTTCAGAGGTGGAAGGAAGGGTCCAGCA
Source organism: Pomatostomus ruficeps (assembly GCA_013400735.1). Lineage (NCBI taxonomy): Eukaryota > Metazoa > Chordata > Aves > Passeriformes > Timaliidae > Pomatostomus > Pomatostomus ruficeps. The sequence goes on along the minus strand of VYZT01008015.1, from coordinate 13,719 downwards.
AAATAGGGGGTCTCTGATAAGCAGCTTGTTCTGCAGGAGAAAGAAAATTCTTGATGCTTTTCCTCTATGGTTTTGGGGTTTTTTTCTACTGGTCTCAAAACTTTAGTGCTTTCAGTGCTCCCCTTCCCTCATGGCATGTCATCACTGAGAGTCCTCTAGCTAGGAGAGCAGGCAGCACTGTCCATCAATGTCACTCAGAATCAACAACAGGGACCTGTGCAAGGAAGAAAACAGCTACTCAGAAAGCATCTAAATCTTTTTCCAAACACGCAAGCAAAGAGGGAGAGAGCAAAATGCATAAAAAGAACAGCAGTCTCCAAATCAGCTAGTTGTCAGGACCAGCCAAATCCAGCATTCCGATGTTTCTCTAGTTCAGGAGCATCTTCACATGGCAGCCTGGGCTCCAGCACAATCATGAGTTCTTAGTTCAAAAATTTTGATTTCTTCTTTCAGAAGAGCAGCAGCTCCAGGGAACAATGACTTTACAATGAAAGCAGGACACCTTGAGAAATGTCCTTCATATGATTTAGTCCAGTGACAACACTCTTGGGAACTGTCATTCAAAAACACAGATGGGAGGGCGAGATGAGAGAAATGTTTGAAACAGGGAGTTTTTTACAGTGTTGAAATGCTTACTGAAATGCTTTACTCTTATAAAATGTAGTCAGCAGTGGCAGAGGCTTTTCTTTCCCGCTTTTTTCCCAAGTAACCTGGTACTCACGTTAATTACTACTATCACCTGCCTTCTGGGAGCAGTCTTGATCTTAAGGACAGCAACTCTGGTAATACATCAGGGGGAAGATATGAAATAGCTCTTAGGCACATAAATTTTGAAAGAAAATCAAAAGTCAAATAATTTGTCCCTATTTTCCCAGGAGGAGTTTATATCAAGTAGGAAAACCTGCCATCTTTCTGCTTTGTTTTGGCTTTTTAGCTGTGTTAGCTCATTAAGACCAGTACTTTCTTCACTGCAGTCATTCTGTATCTCATCCCTAGCCATCACTCCAAAGGCAGGGTCTCAGTAGGCAGACAAATGTATGTTAGTATACATTTGCAAGCTCCCTTAGCTCCCAGGTTTCCTGAACTGCAGTTATCCTTTCTTGCCACACAGAAAATCACTTAACTATCCCTCTTTCTTGTCTTTAGGAACCCCCTCTGTGCCACAGATACCAGCTACTTTTGCTTTTAGTCACAGAGTAACTGATTCCTACCTAGTCCTAGATCAAACTTTCCCTTTCGAAAGGGAAAAAAGCAGTTTCAGTTCCTGCCCTTGCTCCCTCACTCATTGTGTGCCTATCTACACCTGGTGATCAGCACCATGCTGATTGCTCAGAAACTTCTGAAACTTATTTCTAGAACGTGCCTTTGAGCCTGCATGGAGTCAGCTTGTCCCAAGAAAGAACAGTACCTTGCAGAACTGGGCCCTATGAACAGTGTGGAAATGTGGGGTGAAAAATTAACTGTAGGAGTTACTCAGCATTTTGCATTAGTGGACCCTTATAGTAGCTGACAGAGAGCTGCTTTAATTATGGGAAGAGGTGCCTAAAACATCTGTAAGCATCAAGGCATTATTTTATTCTTCATCCTCCACATTTTGCACTTTTCACCTGCTGCATCTAGAAGAGATTTTGGAGTCTATTTAGTAGGTAATTACCCTGGAACTGCAGATGCAGTTATAAAATGTGAAACTAGCCATATTTCCACTCTTCCTCTTTATGAATAGCCACAAACCATCCCCTGTCCAATCAACAGCCCTTAAACCTGAGTGATGATATGTGACCAGCTCCACTGAAGATGTTATCCATTCATGCGAGAAATAAGCAGACACAATTGCTGGCGATAATTAGTTTGCACTCCATAGACCCGTCATGATCCTTGGCACCGGTAGCCACTTAATGAGAGTGTGACAGCCTGTTTTTCTGAGAGCAGGGAGCTTCTGCATGCACCACGCCATGCAACAAATGCTCAGCACTTTCATTTACATGCTTGCTCATGAGAGCTACTTTGTGCAAGGTGTAACCAAAGACTGGACTTCACAGCTGCTCCCTTCAGAAGAAGCATTCACACCTGCTCATAGGGAAATGCAGGTGTGAATTTGAAGTAAATCCAGAAAAATCAGTGTGGCTATTCCAGATGTACATCAGTGACAAACTAAAAATGGCTTCAGATATCTAAAAATACTATTCTTAGCTGAAATGACAGTCTCATATCTGTCACACTATTGATATAACACCTGAATGTCATGGTGGATGACAGTGAACATGAAAGGTAATAAGGAGATTTTCTAATCTAATTTCCATTCCTTATCTTGTCATATTTTTAATTCCTCAGTGTGACAATGAATGTTGCTCAGTCAACATCCCAAATTTTTAGTTACTTTTAGTTTCCATTTTTCCTATATGAGCAGTTACGCTGCTAGTTCTTAAACTTTTGATGATATTTTGTGCCATGAAAACTTTGTTTATAATGGATATCTTATTGTATATAATAGATATAATGGCAAGCTTTGTTTAAAGTAGATATCTTATTTCAGACCATTACAAAGTTCTATACCCTCTATTTGGTCTCACGTTACATTAAACTTATAACCAAAATCCTCATCCAGACAGAATAGAAATAATGGCTTACAAATGCCAGTGCTGTCAGATCTTGGTACTTCTTACCATGGTTATATTTTTTTCTCATGATACAGCTCTTAAATAAAAAACAAAAAACATGTCCAAAATAGTAAAAAGGTTGTTAACCATTTTGGACCAACTCAATTATAGGGAGTATTGCATGGAAAACTGAAGCTTTTTTATACCCTTGGAGGTGTGATACAAGAGGTAGACAGAGTTTTATTTTTAAGTGTTAATAGAGACAGCAGGCATTCTTCTAAAATCAAAACCAGAGCTCAACACAGGCTCGTAGCATATACAACAGGAGCACTATGCTTCACCTCTTGGAGGGGACAGCATGAGACCCTTGTAAAACACAGCAGTTTGGAATTGGGCAAGCAACACCAGGGAAATACTAAATGGCAACAACAAAGGAAAAATCATGAAAGTCATAATGTTATTTTAAGGAGCCTACTATGTGCTGATGCTCGTGATCATAAAAAGATCCCCGTTGCATTGAAGAGATTTGTTTCAAACCTTCTTCTGCAGGAAAGCCATTACGATGATATAACAGGTCCTGACTCCTGTAATTTATAAGTTATGTCCTAGCTGTGAAAAAATGAAACGTTCCACAAATCAGTTTAATGGAGGTCATCATAGAAATGATCTTTGTGAACTTGAAACTGTCTGACTAAGCATGGCATGCTGTGGCTTATGATAGGGCCGCACAACTGCGTGAGGGGTTGCTGGCCACAAAAAGGCTTTAACTCCTTTGCCCTCATTTTGGGGTTCACAGTGTTGGTATTACATCCCATGAAACCCACAAAGTTTCAAGTGCACACCCTCAAAGCTAAATTATCAACAGCGCATAGTTCAGTACCTTAGTAACAGTAAGGCGTCTGCCAATCTTAGCACTGCTTGTACTTTCCAGCCTGCTGCAGCAACATCTGTCAGGCCAGTGCCTGTGAGCATGCAGACCACAGAGAACACAAACATAAAAACACAATTGTCAAACATTTTCAGATGTTCATGAGCTCAGGGCCAGGCCTCAGATCAAAATGAAGAATGAGGAAAAGATTATTTTCATGCAGTAATTCTGCTAAAAGAGTGTAGGTGTACAGGTAGAACTGAGATAAAAATTTAGCATTCAAATTACTGTCTGCAAGGAGCTAAGGGACAATCTCCTTCAGCTTAAACGCTCAACTACTACTTTAAATTAAATAGTTTTCTGTTTTAACTTCAGAAGCAAGATTTACCTTAACTTATATAAAAAAACCCTCTTGATGTGACTGAGCCCCCTCTTCAAACACAGCAAGCACTGACAGCCATTCAGAGAATACCCATGCTAGTAAACCTTTCTTTCCATGGCATGAGGAACTGCACACCACAGCTCAACAGAATCTGCAAAGCTATTAAGTTACATTCAGTTTGCAAACATAATTTCAATAAATATTTGTCTTTTCAAAAATCCTAGAGAGCTTGTTTAGTTTAGGAAGGAGAACACAACTATCTGCTGAGAGACAAAACAAGCAGCTTTGAAGCAGCCTGAACGCCCCCTGAGGAGCTCACTGTTCAAATATCAAAAGGCACTGGTTTCTGGGTATGATTTGCAGGTTAAGATATGTTCGGAGGTTGATGTTCTCCAAACTAAAGCAATCAACTCTGAAACCTCACTTACAAGGCCAGAAAAGTAATAGCCAGATACCTTATTGACTCTTTGTAGTTTAGGATGCCCTGGCAGGAATTTAATCCTATCATTCATATTTTCCTATCATGATTATTTACTCTTATTCCTTTTCTTTTCCTCTGATAAAATTTTATGTTGCATCCCTTTGGGTTTATTTCCTTGGCATAGAAACAGACAGGGGAAAAAATTAAGGCTTATTATGAAATCCTGGAGGATGTAGTTTCTCAGTTTTTCAGAAGAGAACTTTAGGGAAGAGGATCCCAAGTAAAAATTGCCTAAGCCTTTGAAGTAGAGACTCTCAGAGATTGAATCTAGCACTTTTCTTCATGTCAAACAAGGTCTGAACACCCATATAGTGCATTTGAGGGGAAAAAAAGTCTTCAGCTGAACAATCATTTCTACATTTTTGTGTAATACCTCCCTATCAATTACAAACAAGTCTGCTCAAACCAGAACTTACGAACTACTCGTGCAGCATGGCACTGGAAGAGCCAGCACAAGAGACAAAGGTTAAGAAAGGAGCTTTTCCACCCAAAGAGGAAAAGACATTCTAGACCTCCAGAGAAAGGCCAGTTATCTGAAACATCAATTTAGTGTGAAAGCATATATGGTAGCTGTCTTGACAAAAGTGCAAGTGTGCAAGACTAGCAAACTTTTTGAAAAGAGTTTCTCAGTTTGTTTGTTTTGAAGGATTTTCCCCCTTCAGAAGAAAGCAGACTCAGAATAAGTCACACTCATTATTTTTCAACAAAGTTGACATCAGAACAGGTCTAGAAATAACATCCTCATACAAGGTTTAAAAGCGAGCTTTTTCAACCATAAAATTACTAATTGTCTGCCTTGTAAAAAGATAAAGAAAATGAATGTTTCATTACTGTCAAGCTCTTGATATCTTGTTTTATATGGAAAAAAATTAACCAGTTTCAGCTACACAAATGTGAAAATTTGAGATATGTCATTAAGCTTTCCTCCAAGAAATCATAAAGAGCTGATTGTCTTTATTTTTTAATTGAACTTCTTTCAGTCTGGCATAGAGCTCCTGCCTTGAAAACTGTGGCACTGGAGCAGTTTCTGAACAGAATGCTATCAAAAAGTTACTGCAAAGAGATCGGAGGGCCTGGATATTCAGTCCTTTTTTCAGCTTTGTCACCATTTTCTTCTGTGCCTTTGAGGAAATTGTTTACCTTCTCTGACCTGTCAGAGCTGAGGTTTGCATACTGCATACCAAGGAAAGAAAAGCTGATACAGTGCAGCATGCAAATGACAATCAAGCTCATGTGCAAGAAAGATCAACTGCAAGGTGTATCTACTGCCTTGAGCACCTACAAGGCTCCAACAAACTGCATAGCTGCTTTAAAAACTACAGAACCAAAAAAGACCTATGGGAAGGATTGCCTGAAGGAGGTTGTATTGAATTTGACCCTAGAAACTTTCAGCCTATGATGTCTCATTACAGCTGCCAAGGCTAGGCTATGTGACAGCCACAGCACTCAGTTTATGTTGGTGCAGACTCTGATTTACACACAGTAATCTGGGCTGGTTAAAGTCTTTTGCCTTCTATTTCTTTGCGCATTTCCGATAACTACAACAGTGTAAATAGTTATAACATTAACCTCCTGAGGATTTTACCACCACTACTCAGTCAAGTGGCATTGGTAATACTTTATCCATAGTACATGCCTGCAGATTTCTTTGAAATCCTCTGATCAATATAAGCAGTAACCTTCCCAAAAATTTTGAAGGATCTATTCAGCACTGAATTTTATGAGCTGGCATATACTAGATATATTCGCTACAAAGCAAAGGAATTTATGTACCTGTTGAAACACCTTGACATCTCTGTGTGTTGTCTGGAACCACTTCATAATCACAAATCTTGTCAATATATACTCATTAGAATTTACATTATGACTGATCTGATCAAATAGTTTGCCAACAGCTTTCAGTTTAATACTAAATTCTAAGCTCCACACTCAGGGCAGATTAACATGCTTATAAAAGTTTATGTAACTAGCTCAGGTATGGAAGCCCACACTATATATATTTGAATTTATGAATACAATCCCTCGTTCCTGACATGGGATATTTTGGTTTGGGTACATTAATCCAATGTATGGGTATTAATCCAATGTAATGATTGGGTCCAGTAATCATAGGAGCTGAGAAGTCTAGCCAGTCTCCTTTTTTCAATGTCCAGTTTCTCTTTCAGTTTTGCACAGCAAACATGCACTTCTGTAAAACAGCAATCTGTTCCAACTCACTTCTAACAGGGCCTTTTTAATATGCAGCTGTCTACGTTGTACCTACCCATCCAAAAATATTGATGGTAAGCAACAGCATTTACATAAGACAATATTTTAGACAGCCAGGCTGTAAGCAAATTTGCAACACAGAAGTGGTTGCCAAGTCACCAGTACTGCTGCATGGAGCTTGGGCAGATTTTATATACCTACACCCAAAAACATGATTCAGAAAACCTTTCTCCAGAGGCTTGTTACATAGTCCTACCTTGACCAGCACCATCTCTTTGACAGTTACATCGGCCTCCCCAAACCAGAGGAGAAAGGTGTGAATTGCAGACTTTATTGCCAACTACTCAGCTGCAACCAGGTGTACTAAATAAACAAGTTTATTTAGAGTCCCTGTATATATTTATACAGCACATATAATTTCCAGCAGTAAGGGGTCCAATGAAAGACACAACAGTCAAAAGGCAATAAAAAGTGCAGTTCAAAGTTCTATTGAAATTATTCCATTTAGACTCACTGAATAAATTTAAAATATATTTCACAATATAATATACATTTACACATTACAATATTACTTCATTTACTTTCACATGACAGTAATTAATATGTTTGGTGATGAACAAAGCCAGAACAAAATTTTTTAATCATCTTTTCATTCAGAACATTTGAATGATGTGAAAACTGATTTTTATATCAGAAAATCATTCCCAGAACATTATTCTTGGTCTTGTAGCTTATGGCCATAATAACATCACACAAAACTTAAACATTGTGAAATAACAACTTTTGTAGACACTAGCTATAGTTAATAAATAATTGAAGGGGAAGCAAAGAGTTTTTCTGAGCTAAACTGGTCAGGAATGAGTGCTAAAGACTATGGAAACAAGATTGTCACAGCTATGACATTACTCGACATGACAAAATAAACCAAGTCAGAAAGACGTGCAGAAAGGGAGCTTTACGGGAGGAAGACGTCAGCTGCAGGCTATGAGCCAGTGTGTTTGAGGCAGCCTTTTGCCAGATCCTGACAATTATGGGTGGCTTTCAGATGGGTTAGCCATTATTGTCGGGCTCCTTTGCACAAGCACTTAACTGGATTAACAACATTAAAAGACACTCAACTGAATGGCTACTTATCCCTTAAAGAAATGGTTGGTGAAAATAAGCATCCAGTTTTGCAGACAGAGTCATTACCCCACTTTTGGAAGAGAAAATTAAACATTTTTTCTGTGCAAAATACCCGTGAAACATCTTCCCTGAAGATCACCTACTCATAATATGGTAACCATGCTGGCAGTCATGTTCACAGAGATAAAGAGAGCAAATGAGTCTAAAGAACCTCAAGCAAAATAATAATTTGAGATAAAAAATTCTGGTCCAAATTTCAGATCCATATAAATCAGATGTTTACCTACAAGAATTAATTTTGATCTGGGCATGATTTTACTATTCTGAATGCAAAGTGTTTCTATGGGGCTTTTTCCCTTAATGAAAGTCTTACTGATTTTTAAATATGAGGGTATGGACACCGTATTTGATTTTAGGTGACTGTAAGCTAGCAGGAAGGAAAAATTCTTCATAAAGACAGGCTTATTAAATACTGAGTGTTTTCCCCAAGTCTAGAAACATGACATCACCTAGGGTTATTTCAGATTCAGCTAGAACAACACTAGGTATCATGACCTTTTACCTCAAGATATACTTCTGCTTCATTCTCCACAAATCTTAGACCAAGTTCCTCTTGGGATAAAAGGTAGGGAAGGAAATGGCACACAGTGTGTTGTAGCTTGTTGCCTTCCTCTTGCTATTAGAGCACAAGCTTTGTGCTGAGAAGTCATCTCTGCTGTGGCCTTATCAGAGTAACAGCTTTCTGGTCCTGATACAAATATGTACTTTTCAGATTTTAGTTAAAAACAATTGTTTTCTTGGTTAACAATTCATGCTGTTCTTCTAGTTGTATTGTTTCTTCTGGTATTTTTATACATATACATTTTCATTCAGTCTTCATGGATAAGAATCTTAGTATTTCTGTTGCAAGTCCATACAGGTCCTGCAAAAAATGAGAATATGAACTTTGAAGATCTGATTAAGGCCTTTGTTTACCCCAGCTGAGACTTCTGAGCTCAAATATAAATAATTAATTTCATTTCACCACTGAAATGAAAAGACATATCTGGCTTGTCTGCTTTAAATAGGTCAGATCTAGAGCTTTCTGAATGTTGATAGTACTTTGGGGTTTTTTTCCACTTTGATAGGCTTTACTCCAAAATCTCAACCCTTAGCTTATCATTTTCATGAGCAGTTGGAAAACAGTTTTCAGGAAAATGTCCCGTCTGTAACTGGACACCTGGAATCCTGAAAATCAGGAACACATTCCACCATAAGAATTAGCCATACTGAAGTGCATTTAAATCAACAAGAAATTTTGCCACTGAGATTATATGCTTATTATATACTAGAAAATGGAACACCCCATCTATCAGTAAGATCAGAAGAAATCTGAATTTTCTTTTGGAACAACAAAGTGTGAGGGAGACAAGTAGAGTGAAATGTAGCAGCTGTGTCTGAGAGGATTCACCGAAAAACAAACATTGGGATTCTGATGGAAAAGTAATATTCCCCATGGCATCATACTCACTATACGGCTTGGAGTGTGAGGAATGAACTGCTGCGGTGCAAAAGGTTCAAATCTATCTGTCTTGCTTCTCTGAGGTCACATCAACCCAAGAGTCTCAACTCTTACTCCACACTGGATCCAAGCACCTCTTGTGCCAGGTGGGTTCATATATTGCGAATAGAAACTGAATTGATACCTACAGTTTCTGAAGTGAAACTTGCTAATGGCAAAGTAAAATATGTACCTGCAGCTCTGAAAAATATAGGGGAAAGTAGATTCATATCATACTACTTGCCCTAACTGGCAGAAATTTTCTTAGCAGCGTAAGAGGACTGAAATCCTATTGTTCATGTGCTAGAGAAAATAATGACAGCAAAACCAAATCACGTATCTGTTTTCTGAGTCAGGCATCAGCTATGCTAGAACTCAGAAAAGCAAAGCAATATGTCTAGTGAATGGAATGTAATCTCTCATTTTTTCATGGAGATAAAGCTCTCTAAGATTTTTCAGGGAAGTGATGTAATTACCAGGACTTATTAGTTTATAGCTGAACATGATTTACAAAGAAAATATCCTAGAATGACTGACAGTGTTGTTATTCTGAAGTTAATACAGGACACCAAAAATTTAACATAACTACAGAAACACCTGCTATTAATGCATTTTTGCAGTTGCTGCAAGTATTATTTTGAAAGCTTGGAAACTTGTCTGTGAGCTTAGCCTAAGATGAACAATACTAGCTCTACTGAGGGAGACAGAAAAATTAGAGGAATTTTATGCGGCCTGAGGGGCAGACTGAGAAGCATGCAGAGACACTGGGTTTCTTTTCTAGAGCTGTGTAACTAGACATAGGATATTTTGAGGTTTGGTTTTGTACCTTCCCTTCTGTTTGCTTCTCTTGAAATTCAGCTCAATGTTCATGGCTCTAGACAGACTTCTATTTGGACGAAAATTGTTTATTACATTAAAATTAGATAGATCCAGAACGTGAGGCCAATTCTCTCCTGTGTCACAAAGCACTTGGAGACAGTTTGAAGCTTTACTGAGAAATGGCCTTTCTCAGTTCTTGTACCAGAGCAAAGTGACACAGTAGTTTTGTGTCTCCATTGACCAGCAATATAAGTATCTAACATGAAAAACACTTACATACCATTTGCTCCATTTCAAAAGATCCACAGAAACTTTCACTTATCTTCAGCTGGTGAAAAAAAAGCACTGTAAAAAGATATAGTTCAATTGTCTCCATCTTACAGTTAGGAAAACTGAAAATTGAAAAGATACGTGCTTAAGACTTCACCCTGATTTGGTGGCTGAAACAGTAAAATGTCTCCTAGCCCTTAAACATCAGCAGGATGTATTAAAATTTAAACCATCTGTCAAGAGGAATATCGTGTCACATTTTATTTTGTTTACTTTTTATTATCAGGAAAGATCACTGACTCTGCCCCCAGCTATGAGAACAAAAGCGGTTTCTGCTGGGGCTTTGGCTTGAGCTTCGTAGTCTTTAGCTCATTTTTCAATTGCCTTTTAATTCATGTCTTTTGTGCTTGGATCTTGTCTAACCTAGCCCTGATCTTATGGGATTAGAGATCTTCTGAAAAGAATTTATTATATGTCTCTATTACAAGCTGGAAAGAATCTAGCATGGGTTTATTCTTATATCCTGGGATACAATTATGAGAGTTACCACTTTCTTCAGGCTTTCTTAGTCTCTGCATGTGCAATTCTCTTTGTTGCACTACAACTTAGGCTCTTGCTGTGTCATAGTCATGTGAAGGACCACACTGCCTTTGTTTCCAAGTCTGAGGCTGCAAGAGATGCCTTCTGCATTCTTTGAATGCAGATACCTTGAAATATCGGAATCTGGAATTCCACTTTCTGTAAGGATTTTTTCCCTGCACCATTTCTATTTTAGAAAACAGGATTTTCTGAACTGCTAGTCATGAATTGCTTATTCTGTTACTTGCTACAGAGACCTGCTACAATCTACTAGTATAGCCAACAGTCCAGATGGTGCTGGAGATGGAATAAAACTAGAGTGACTTATCCTAGAAAAGAATAGTTTATTTTAGAAAAGGTTGTAAGTGGTCTTGCTAAAAAACTTTTCAACCAGAACATCCCTTAAATTTAATTTTAAAAATTGAAAAGGGAAATAGATGGGAAGTGTGAGACATTATGCTCAAATTGTTATATTCCCTCTTCTACTGTAGCTTTGCTGCATGTTTTAGAAGCACCTTACTGTCACTTACACGTCTAATACTTGTCAAAGAGGATTCTCTGCTTCTTGCTTTACTACTCAGAGAAGATGAGGTTTCCATGTTGGTTTCTTGTTCAGTTACTGACTGAACATTTTCTGTATTTCAGCTACCATTTACCAAAGGTAGTTAAGCAGCAGACCATTATAAACTTCAGTGATGTTGTGAGGTCCATCATAATCACAGTCTGACGCAACAGTTCTACTTCCAACACATGCAATTTTCACTCTTGCTGTGTATAATTTATCTCTAACAGAGAAAAGAAATCTTTGAGTACTCTCATCCTGAAGTTTTAGGTGACTCTTTGGTTATCAGGCTCAGATCACTGAGCATCTTGAAATCAAAAATTGGGACTGTGAAGGTGTTCGTTTTTTACGGGAATCTAATGTAGAGTACGAATTCCCTTGTGCTAGTAGCAGCATACTGCTCCCAGCAGAGCTGTTGAAGAGACAGGTTGTTGTGTCTGTATCAGCAGTGTGATGCCCGTATCATTACTGTTCATCAGCAACTTATAAAAGCAGAGGGGTGGAGGAAGATCCCAGTGATACAGCATCACCTCAATGACTTTTAATTCCTTCCACTCCTTGTCCATTACGCAGACCTACTATAGCTTGGACTTATATGGTAACTCAAATTACCAGTGTTCCTACACCCAGCTCCAAATTTTCCCAAACTCTGAAATCTTATTCACAATATTATTCACGATAAATACATAAGGCTGAAATCTGAACCTTGGGCTCACCATGGTAATTCAGGGTAAATCCATCCACAGCTAATGGCTGGAGGCTGGCAGTGCTGTGGAATACATAACAGAGGAACCTGCTGTCCAACCTAGTTTCCAAAAATGTGCTGCTTGACTGATTAAACCCAGTTGATTTTAAACAGCTACTACAACCTTCCACCTGGCTGGCATTGAGTGCTCTGCACTTACAGTGTCATATCCCAGGAAAATTGCTGCTTGCTTGTTCCCAGGTATCTAGCTTCATTTTCATAATCATATTCCTGTTCCTTTCCAGATTTAACAGTATATAGCCCAGAAAGTTGAATGAGACATATGCCTCCCAGTAATCACTTCCACACAGAGATTGTATTTCCTGACTTTAGTATGTCAGAATTTTCTTCATATGCCAATCACTCACAGTGATCCTATCCATGGGGGACTCTCTCCCATAAACAGTTTTTGCGTGTCCAGATGTAGGATGCCGTGTGACAGATGAATTAGTCTTGGACATCATTTCAGCAAAGAGGTTTAGCTCCATAATTATTTTATACTTTGGCAGCTGCAATGGATGCCACCTACCAAAAACAGCAGCAAAAAAGCTTTCTATGTATATTCTGGTTTCAGAAAGGAGTGTAAAGGGAAATAAATAATACAACTCTTGTTGCTGTCTTCTTTGTTCTACTCTCCAAGAGCTGCAGATGTTGCTCAACAGTTGCAACCAGATTTTGTTTATCTTCAGATCTCAAGAACATTACTTTCACCACTGTAACAGTGCCAGAGACAGATTATTCTACTGGCATTCAGCAGGAACTGACAACCTAGCAAAATTCAATATATTTTGGAGAGTCTGAAATATTCAGCTGTTTTGAGGGGGGAATGCCTCTTTTTAAAATAAAAATTTCATAAGTTGTGTATCAGTCAGCACTGTTAAGCCAAGCACAAGAAAATCAAACAGGAGAGAATCAAAACATTGTCTTTGTAGGACTGCCACATTGATAAGAAAATGAAGTCGTCAGGAAGTTTAATGGCATAGCCTGTCATCAGAAGATTTTTCAGCACTCTTTTCAGCCACAGATTTGGCCGAGTTGCAAGTGAAGAAGTTCAGAATTTCTGTTCTGCATTGTGAGCAGCTTCTCCTTTAGAGACGTTTTCACTTTCTATTCTAAAAATATTTATATTTATATTTCACTTTATATTCTAAAAAGATTTATAAAAATTATTCAAGAGGGAAGAGATATTGCTTAAAATTAGTAGACCTACAATATGGGTTTTTTTATATTTTAAGAGCATATTTAAATAACCGGGAAATGGCATCAAAAAGGAAAAAAAAGCTTCCAAGAAAATTTAGAGAAATGCTATACAAACTGAAGCAGCTCAGAGAACAAAATAGCCATTGGCACAGAGGTCAGAAATCTTAGTAACAGAAAGGTATAGAAGACAAATACCTTCCAGTACCTCAAGGGAGCCTACAGGAAGGATGGAGAAGGCCTTTTTACAAGAGCAGGTAGTAACAGAACAAGGGGGAATGGCTTCAAACTAAAAGAGAGAGGGATAAGATTGGATGTTTGTTAAAAAATCTTTACTGTGAGTGTG